>WYDI02028054.1:36769-66802 GCA_009867235.2 Psittacus erithacus
AACTTCTTTCATTGTACCTCGTGATCCCAGGAAAACACTTATCAGGACAATCTGGTGCAAGCAAGTAATGAGTTGAGTGTCAAGTAATAAGTTGAGCATCACTACTGCCAGCCCCACCAGCTGCGTGATCAGATATTGGTCCTCACTGCCTCAGGTTCCCTGCATGATGGGTCAGTATTTGTGGTGATACAGTGGTCTGTGGACAAGGGGAGAGGATGGGCAGCTGCTGGAGGACCAGCTTAACTCAGCAGCCTCATTGGGTTCTGCTGTATTGTGACATAAGAAATCTACCTCCCCTTGGGGAAATGTTTGAGAGCTCAGGCCCATCAGAGCACCATGCACCTGGCTAAGAAAGACCCTGAAGGGCAGCTGGCTAGCTGGTGAGTTCAGTGCAATGAGGATGCTCAGCCTGCTGAGGGATGAGGATGTCTGAGGTACATGTGTAAGAGGATGGAAATTGAAGAGTGCCCAACTCCTGTGTGCAGTCAGAGCTTCTTTCTGTTGGGTGAGAAGTCTGGTTAGAAGGCATAAAACACTCAAAGTTACACCACTACAATAAATACGAATTCCAAACTATAAGTTTGGATCATTATGATGAAAGTAAGGTTAACTAGAAGGAGCTGTTAACTCCACTGCCTCTGGAAAATAAGCTAGGCATGCTTAAAGTAGCACAATGCTAAGGAGTGGATCCTGCTATTAATTGCCAATGTACCAAGTGTAAGAAGGAGAAAAAAATCTGACTGGAAGACGTTTGGGTTAGAATTCAGCTATAAATAAATTATTTTATATACACAAACACACACAGTGGCAGCACAGCAGGAGTGTCATTATCGGCAGAGTGAGGCTCAGAAGGTGATACTGCAGGGCACGTTGGCATCCTTGAAGCCTCATATGCAAGAAAAGGAACCTGTCCTTGCTTAGGCTACATTTGGGAATAGCTAATTTAAGTTAATAAATGAACAGGAACTCCCATCAAATCAGAGCAGTTGTTGTAAGCTTCAGCTGCACTGATTCAGTGTAAATCATAACTGTTTACTTAAGGCCATTCTAAAGATGATTGCTTTGATTCACCCTGTATTTTAGAAGGTGCTAATTAGCAGAAGGCAGGTAATTCAATCTAAGCATCAGACTATCCCACAAGGACTTCCCTGGCACAGCCACACCAGCCTAGTTAGTGGTAAAACCCCTGCACAGAGGGGTTCCTTTTGTCAGCATGAGTTGGACTTGTACTCACTGGGAGGCTTGCAACCCCAGCTGTGTGTGACTAGGGAAAACCAGTATTCCGCCTTCCTTTCACATTTCTAACAGGCAGCATTTGGTTTAGACACAGTCCAATGTAGATTTCCTCAGTCTAGATAGAGCTTCAGAGGTAACTGCTTGGTACCTGGGGGCTGAAAGCACTGGGACAGACAGTCTAATACAGGTGTATTTATTTCTTACCCCTGTGGTGGGATCCTCATCCACTGTAGTTTCCTCCAGGCTCATTCTTCTGTAGTTTACATCTTGTAGCTGGTGTCTTTGAAGTATTCACTGTTTCAGGAAGGAGTGGGCTGGCTCTGAAGGTACTGTGGTCTCCTTTGTCCTCAATTCATTTCCTAATACCCTTTTCATAAGGGATAACACTACCTGAGTTGCTTCTCTTTTCTCCCTTTCCCAGGCACTTCTCTCACTTTACTGTCCTGAGGAAGCTCATTTAGGTGCAGCAGGCTTCCTTTTATATGAAATAATGCCTTTGGGCTGTAGTGCAATGCCTGGTCACCTGAATCAAATCCATCATCTGGGGGGAGATAAATCCTGTAGACTGGGGCTCACCTTGTTCTTTTGAATGTGTGGCTGTGTTGCAGTCCTGCATCTGTCTGTCTGTGCCTGGGAAATGATGAAGAAGAGCATCTATTAGCAGTTAAGGAATAAATTAAGAGTATAAGAGCAAGTTAGTTAGTAGTAGTTACATGGGCAACAATTATGTTTCTGTGTTTGCTAAAGAAAAACTTAGTGTGGACTGAAGTTTTAAGGTGTGTTTTTGGGTGAGGACTGGGAAGGAGAGATAGCAGAACTATCTGCAAGAACATTAAAAATACTTTAACATTTAACTTGTGGGCTTTGTGTAGCTAGATTTAAATATAGGATGTTTGATTGAATTACGTAGCTCAATTTATTTGACACCTTAAACTCTCATCAAAACCAAGTAGTTGTAATTAAATCACTTTAAATGCACTTGGGAAAGCTTGTGTATTTCGCTTATCAAGACAGAACTGAGGAATATTAAAGAAGAAAACAAGAAGCTCAATGGCAACTTGATACTTTTAATACTTAAAAATACAGATTTAGAAGAAGCTTTTGAAAACTTCAGTGTCGCTGCAGTGACACTCAAACAGCTGTACTTACTGGATATAGAGTTCCTTAATTTTGTGTTGCTGGGGACTAGAAAGCTTACTAGCACTCTTAAGAGAAAAGCCTTTGAAAGCTCAGTTGGAGAAATGGGCTCTATAGATACAGATCAGGTGAAGAGGTGTCATGTTTAATTACCCTCTTGGACTTACTTGAAGATGATTCTCTTTTGATACATGATGGGTTTATTATATACCTGGAAAATGTTTGATAACGTTCAGTCTCAAAGGTCCTGAGTCAGTTAATGTAATAGGGCTCCAAACCATAAAATAGTTTAAGACTAGAAAATAACCACTTATCATCAGTGGTCCACACTTGCAACGTCAGGAAGTTTTTTCAAGTAGATTGCTCTTTGGTCTGTCTCCTCTTCATGTGTTTTCTGTTCCCTTTTAGCTCAGGTACTGCGAGGTTAGAGGCGTGCGTGTAGCTGTCCATGTGCCGTTTGCTGGACGTTTGGAAGCTCTGTGCCTCAGGTAGCTGATACTTTGTCAGCATCATGGGGGAAAGAGGGAAAGGGATGGGCTTTCTTTGTTTGCTGGGTTAGTTTTATTTTTAAGCTAAAGTGATCACTGATGAACCCACTGCTGTTACATCAGCTTACTCAGAGTGTTGTCAGTCTTCATCTGTATTGTCAAGTACTGTGATGTGGGAGGAACGGGCCCATAGAATGAGTCTGTTGGTGTTGAGAACCTGATGTCCATGTTGTTTCATTTCTGGAGGTTTTAATATGGTCTGGTCCTATGTTCTTCAGCGGTTGATCTGTATCTTCCAGTTCAGTTTCAGTCTGAGCACTCCAGGTGATATGCTGCTTTGTTATGGGCACCCAGGCACTGTAAAAGGGGATGATAAGAATTGTTTCAAAAGCCCACACTAGATCCATACTAAAGAATTGGTGCAGATTTGTGTCAAACACCACCTTGCTTTATGGGAAGACAGAAGATGCCCTGCCAGGTCTGAAGTTTTTGTGTTAAGCTCCTTGTGAAAGGAGTGAAAAGCACATGGCAGTAGTAGAAGGGATAAATCTGATGTGAAGAGGGTGTAAAAGAGGGCTAAAAGCCTTCAGTCAACCATCCCAGGATAGAAGCAGATCTCGTGAATCTGTGCAGAGTTTCCTGGATGTCTGAGCAGATGCTTTTTCATCTGCTACTTGAGTTCACAGCTCAGCTCTGCTGTTCTCACTGTGGATAGATGGACACTCCTCCTCAGGGTCTGGCCACAGACTGCTGAGCTGATTTGGTTTGAGATAGGTGCTTGTTTAAACTAATCAGGATGGACTTGGTTTATCTGCCATGTTCAAAGAGTTTCAAAAACTAATTTCTGTTTTATAACATAGATGATACTGAAAGGATGAGAATGGCTGCCCCCACACACTTTAATGTGCAGGTTTTGAAATGTGGGTGGGAGTTTTGACCCCTATAGTGGACAGGGGCAAAAGATGTTAACACGTGAACGGTGTGCTCAGCAGTTTTCTTCAAACTCTGCTTTTGAGTTATTGTCACATTGCGTCATCAGTATCTTGTTAATAAAATAGTCACAAGTTAAAATATCCCAGTTTGTTATATGTTGTTTCTTGAACAGCAGAATTGGTAGGATCTGTTGCACAGGCTCTATTCCTTTGTGCCTTCCAGCCCCCTCCTCTCCTGTAATACCACCCAGTGCCCTGGCTGTGGTGTTTTGGGTTCCTCCTGCAGTGCCTGCACTGGCTTAGCTGGTGGCTGTGCTGGGAGTGAGTGCGTGGTTGCTCCTCCACTGCCCAGGCTCTGCTGGGAGCTGGCCTTTCCTTTGGAGGTAGGCTAGGAGGTGTAGCCAGAGGGGATGTGGGGAAGGGCTGGGCTGGGGCTCTTTGTTGCTTATTGGAGGTGTTAAAAGGATCTGACCTACCTACAGAGTTTCTGATTTTCCTTAAACTTGGAGGAACTTAGTAGTTTGAGATTTCCCTCCTGTGAAATTGGTTGGTGTTGGTCAGTGTGTTCCACGTTTCTCAGGGGAGGACTGGCACACACTTGTGGACAGTGCTGTTGTATAAGCCTTATTTTCTCTAGAAACAAGGCTGTAAAAAAATCAACTGTAACAGAAAAAGCATGTTCATATTAATGCTAAAGAATGCAGCCCATCAAAGAGCACAATAAGCAAATGAAACCCATGACATAAAATACCGTTGCTTAAAAAATCTGTGATAGATGGTCTCAGTTAAAATAATGTGCTGGAAAAGGAAAACTTGAAACCTGAGTAGTTTCAGTGATCGCATCAGCACAAGCCCAGCCTCATGCTGATAGTGGAGCAGATGAGGCTGTGCTTCCAAAGCAGCCTGAAGCAGTCAGGGCTGCCACAGTCCCCCTGACCAGTCAGTGGCACAGGCCAGGATGTGCTCCTTGGCTTGGAGAGCACACAGTAACACACAGGTTGTATCCTGCTGGGGAAGCTCTAAACCAGGGGACCTCCACTGTCCTGCCTGTAGGGACCAGCTCTCTCCTGTGTATTGCTGTGAGCTGCTCTGAGCCCCGTCCAAGAGAGCCCTGTGCCAGTGATACCATCTGACTGTGCCAGAGAGCTGAGCACTGAGCAGTTGCGCTGAGTTCTGCAGATGCACATGGGAGGCTGTGGTACAGCGCTTCACCCCTATGCCTTGGGCTTGCTGGTTTACTACTGTAGCTGTCCTTCCTCCTGCCAGGAGTTGTATGGTTTTATTCCACCCCTTGTTCCTCTGTTGGAGCATTGCAGTTTACTAGGCTGGCCTAAAAATATGGCTAAATGGAGGCTTCCTGAGTGCCAGCATGGCCTCGGGCAGGGTGCAGGGCTATAGTGGTGGTTAAATGGGCTTGGGCTGTGCCAGAGCTGCAGCCTGACAGCAGCAAACCTTGTCATGGGGTGAGAGCTGAGCGGGGACAGGCGCTGAGCCCCCTGTGCCATGCTCAGTGCCAACTCCTGTCTCAGCAGCACTCTGAAAGGCAGCAAAGTCAGTGTGGGAATGGACGGCTGGCTCCTTGAACTGCCTTTCCCTTCCTTCTCGCTGGCCACAATGCACAGGGAAGAAGTACCCACTGAGCTGGAGGGGATGTAGAGGAGGAAGGGCTCCATTCCTGCTGGTTTCATTAAAACACTTCTAAACATCAAAAATACTTTGCCGTGGTTTTGCTAAATTGTTTCTTCAGCGCTTCTAATGAAAAGTGCTGGGTGTATCATCGTATCTACCATGTGGCACATGGGTGACAGCTGATTTGCTTCCAAGTATTTGCTATTTAAGTTAAATTAGCTCTCCTCAGTATCTGGAAAATTCTCCCGAATTAGTGTAACTGCTTTGGAATGGGATGAAGGAACCGCTGTCAAACAGACTGGCATCGCTTTGGAACGTGGCTGGGCCCTCATGTTCTGTGGGATCCCTGGTGGAGAGGGCAGGTTTCCTCCTCATACCAGGGAATGACTGGAAGAAAAATCCAGCAGCTGTGTAGGTTCATGGGGGGTACCAGCACTTCCGGTTCTTGCACGTTTCTCTGCTTTGAAATCTATAGATACAGCTTAAGGGTCAAGTGTGGAGATGGAGACTTCAGCCACCTCTGCTACATTCAGGTTTACTAGGGTGGCAGATGCATGCATGTTTTCTCTTAAGGACGCAAACCTGCACCACAGGGCATCACTAACAGTCACATCAATAGTTCTATAGCTGCCAACTTTTCCTCAGACACAGCTTTCCAATGGAAGGCATGAGGCAAACTGTCTTCTTGCTCGACAGAGCAATTCTCTGTTTGTTTCCAGAGCCATATCTGCTGCTCTACAGCCATAAAGTTGTTATTTCATTACACCTCAGGCATTTCAAAGTGGCAGAGATACGTCAGACCAAAGTGGAAGCAATTACCTTGGGAAATAAATAAGTGAAATTCAGGGTAGCATCAAAGAATGGAAGATTATAGTGTGGATGCAGATCAGTTCTAGGGACAGGACTTCTGCTGCTGTCAGTAGCTTGTGCTTGTTACACTTTGTAGTATTGGCTTATTGAAACTTCCAGTGACTTCCCACTGAGTAGCCACTGAGGTTTGTTTTCTTCTTGTGGATTTTTCACCCAAGATATAATAGGGAAAAGAATAATGAAAGAAAAAAAGCTGTGTAAAGTAGCCTTGTTGGGATGGGATCAGGCAGGTCCCCAGTTCACTTCCCTTTTGAAACAGAATGTGATTCAAGTTCCTAATGTCTCAATATTGTGTTTTTAAGGTTGTATGTAATAACATACCATCACTCACTGGTAAAGCTCTTAAAACCTGAGCAGTTGTATTCATAGCAGCTTCAACTTGTGTACATGCACAAATCAGCACATTAAGCTGAGAGACTGCAGTTTGTAAGAATGAAGTTCTCCATGTGAGAAGCAGGCCAGAAAGGGCAGTGACAGTGCCAGGGTTAAAGCAGTATGTTAATGGGAAAGGGCGAGTTTCAAATGTGTGCGACAGGGGCTGATGGGAATCCTGGCTGGGATGGCATTTCCCTGTTTTTAACGACAGAGTTGGTTGATTTTTGTATTTTAAATCCGGAAGGCCAGGTGTGAGAGGAGCATGGCAGCGGCCCTGGCAAGGCAGAGAGCGCGGTGTCAGCTATTTGCAAAGGCTCGGGAGCTACAGAGTGCACCAAGGAAAACTGTTTTCCAGGGCAGTAAGAATGGTATTATCATTTAAAGAGGTTTTATCCTACAATAAAACCCCTCTGCTATTTTGAAGGCCAAAGGAGCAGCCAAAAGCCTTATCTAGCCTTTAAAAGATAGCAACCTGACAGAGTCCTGCGGGATATGTGATTGTGGTTCTGATCCCACAGGGAGATTAAGGTGAAGAACAGCAAGATTAGGGTTTCTGGAGCAGTTAAGCGAAATGCAGCTCTCTTCTCTGTGTGGACCTTGCAGAAATTACTAGCTTCTCGTAACAAACACAGCAGTTACTCTGTGGCTTCCGCAGTCCAACACAGACTTAGTGGGGCTTGTTACTCTTGGGTGGTTTAGTTGGGTTTTTCTCAATTAAAAAGAGAACTGGTGCGGAGCAGCAATTAAACAACGATCAAACCCAGTAAGTCATTAGGATTTGTCTGTGGTCAGCCAGCATCCTGGAAGGTCTGTTCAGGAAGTGGTTAGCAACCTGGCTCTTCCACGGCTTGTAACAAGAGGGAGATGACTTCCAAAAATAGGCTTGCTCTGTGCCTGCAGCATGGATTAAGTGTCCAAAGTGCCCGATGTGCCTGGGGACAGCTGCTCCAGCCCAGCCCGAGATCACTGCTGGTTCTGGGGGGATTTGTTACCCTTTCAGCTAAGACTCGGGTGCTGCAAACTCCCATCCCAAACCATGGCAGCTACTGGTGAGCGCCAGTGTCTGGTGGTGGCTAATGTCAAATTCTTGTCTCAGCAGCGTCACTGGCTGTAAATAGGATCTGTCTTCAGCAGCAGGTTTTGGGGTTCTGCTCTGACATTAACTCTCCTACAACTAACCCAGCTCTCCATTTCTCTTGCTTGGTTAATAGTCGGACCCAAAGTGAAAAGACTGAATTAATTACAGGCTGCAAAGAGAAAAATATCTTGGCCAAGAGGGAATAAACTTTCGGTTCCAAATGCATACACAGTATATTCAAAACAAAGCCTCGCTGGCAAAGCAATGGCAAAACAATGGTGCATAGAAATATGACTGCTGGGGTAGAAAGTGAAGTACCAGAAAAGCTTTCTCCTGTTAAGCGCAGTTATAAAAAGCCTCCTTCTTTGTCTGGCAAAGTCTTTCTTAGAAAGTGTGTCTTTTAGGGGAGGTGCTTGAGCTCTGGGAGAGCAGAGCGCTGGGTGTGAGTCCCTGAGGAGCAGGGGTTCACACGAGGGGCTGAAGGCCAGGGGCTTTGAGCATGATTTTATTTTGGATTGGAATGACTGTAACCTGAAAGATGGGGAGGAGCAGAGAAGGTGCTTGCCATGGAAGATGGAAAGTGAGAGGTGCGGGTTGCATTGCATCCTCCATAGTTGTAATTGCCAGCTACTGTTTTGAGGCACCTTGTGGTTTCTTTATACATTTATCCAGATTTTGTAAGCAAGTGCCACCTGCTGAATAGCACATACTGTGTTTGGCTGTTTCTAGAAATCGTTCTTTGTATTTTGCTCTTACCTACATTGTACTGCAAACTTCCTTGAATTGTGGTTTCCTGGTTAGTAGTTGTCTCTTTAGGGGAGACAGTTGTGGAAAAACACACTTAAAGATTTGAGAAATGACTGATAATACAGTGTGTTGTAAAAACCAAAATACATCAGCTGGAGTAGCATGAAAATGCTGCCATTTTCCAGGGAAGGAGAATAAGTTGGTTAAAGAAAGGCCAAGAGTGTTTGAGGGAGGAAAGTCCCAACGTCTCTGAACTAACAACAAGCATTTCCTTGAATTCTGTGAAGTGCTTTGGGGCCTGCCTGGATGAAAGGCTTTATCTGTAAGTCATTTTCTTTGGCTTTGTTGTGAGTCCAGGCAGGTATCTCCTCACACCAGGGTTATCATTTGTCCCGTATTTCTCCCTGCCCACCAGGCAAAGGCTTACCAGCTTCGTGTCCATTTTCCCTGGTGCCTCAGGCTTCTGTGTACACTAGCACGAGATCTTGTGTTTCTTGAAAGCATCACCAGTGTGGATGGACTTGAGCCAGCTCCATGAGCAAATCGTCTTGTTGGGATGTTTCTTCATACTTGAAATCTGGGTCACGTCACAGTAAGGAAATGTGCTGATGAAACATGACTGGCATTATTTGTTTACAAGGAAACGGAAGAAATACTGAGGTTTGGCTCCTCTTTCTGTGGTTCTGTCTGCTGTGATCCAGCTTGTGTGTCCTGAAATCCCTGGGAGAAGTGAACACAGTTTCACAGCACTGAGGTCTGCATTATTGGAGCTGGTTGATGGTGGGATGCTGAACCTGCCACTGGTACCTCACAGATTCAAAGCCAGACATCAGTTGTCACTGATGCTGTTAGATTTGGGGATGGTTCCCAGCTTTATGTGTGTTGGGCACATATCCATCTCTGTCTACAGCATATACAGCACGTGTTGACACTCACTCAAAATCTCAAAAAAGGGAACAAATTTTACTGCCTTCTTGGCTTTGTGTCAGAAATGTTTCAAGAAATGCTGTGGAAGTAATGCAGGAAGAACGCAGTGGTGCTTCATGGGATGTAGTCCACAGCAGTTTTCAGCATGCTTTGTTTTGCAGTGTAAATTTTTCACACTCGCTGGTCATCAGCCCCATGGTGGCAAAAGCTGATGTATGGGCATAGGGACCCTGAGGAAAGGGAGCCTTATGCTGTGTAGTTCCATCATTTGGGAAGGAGGTGTCCTGTGGCAGCAGGAAAACATACTCTGTCAACACAGGCCATGTCCGCAAGGGGAGGTTAATGTCATCTGTAGCAGCAGAAGCTCTCTTGTTGAGGGTCCCAGCAGAGCTGATGCAATAGAATTGTAGAATCAGCCAGGTTGGAATAGACCTTTCCCTCAGCACTGTCAAGCCCACCACTAACCCATGGCACTGAGGGCCTCCTCTCCACGGTGTGTGAACACTTGCAGGGCCGATGACTGCAGCACTGCCCTGGGCAGCCTATTCCAATGCCTGAGCACCCTCTGGGGCAGGAATTGTTCCTCAGCTCCATCTAAATCTGCGCTGGGGCAGCTTGAGGCCATTTCCTCTTGTTCTACAAGTTCCATCCTTTCCCCTTCTGTTTATCTCTCGCCTCCCAAGAGAAGCTCAGAGTCCATCTCAGCACCATGGAGGGTGGCTGGGTGAGTGCCCAAGCTCTCTCCAGCTCTGGATATCACTTTTGGTGGTGCTGGGGAACTTGGGACCTTCTCCAAGATCCAAGGAGGGTTTGTAGCCTCTGATCTGCCTGGGGGAGGCCTGAGCATTGCAGTGTGAGAGAAAAACAAATGCACCCTTTCCATCTAATGTTCCGATGTATCAGGAAGCCTTAAACCCTGTAATTAGATGTGCCTCACCTCATTTTCCTTTAGCAATTTTGGGAAGATCAGGTAAAGCAGTAGTACTGCATGTGGTGGGATAGTTCCCCAAGTGAAAAGCTCATGGAGGCATGCTCTTGGAGAAGTGGGTCGTTCGCAGGAATATCTCTCCTGTACACTGTACCTGAGCCATGGAATAGCAGCAGTGCTTACAGGATGGTGTGCCCGACAGCTTGGGGTGGGGGGATGCAGGAAAATGGGGATTTACTGCAGCTGTAGCTCTTCTGCTGCTGCTTTTTAACAGCTCCTTCATCCCTGATTTTCCTGTCTCACGTGTTGTTCAGTTGGAATTCCATTTAGTCTCTCTTTGCTGTGTATTTCTCTTTTGAAGAATGAGGAGTTTCTTTCCCCCCACTTTCTGGGTTTTCTGGAACTGTAGAAGGAATTCATGAAAGAAGGGGGTTTGAGAGTTTAACATATGTAGAGCAGAAACATCACCTGAGTCTTTAAATGTTCAGTGTATTTGCTGCTCATGTATTTAGTTGGCTTCAGGTTCATGATGTTGTGGTAATAGTTCAGTATCAACTTTTCTCAATGAGGAGGAATTAGAGGACTGCACAGAAGGAGGATTTTGAGCTGCAAGCTCCCGGAAGAGAATCTGTTGAAAGAGAACTAAAGAGCAGAAGTCATTTGGGGTAGTTTTGTGTGATCCCTCCATGCACTGACTGTTGGGCTGTTGTCCCAGCGCAGGACCCAAGCACAGCCCCGTTGGGTGGCTGTGGCAGTCTGTGGTCACACAGCCCTTCAGGGGTTCACGCTGATGGCATGAGCAGTGAGACCCAGACTGAGTGAGCCCAGGGAAGGAAATCACTGCTTTGAGGGAGGGCATGTGAAGTGTCTTAGTCTGCATTGTGCTGCTTTCAGGAAAGAAACACGGCTGTAAGTCAAAACCCATCAATGCCAAAGGTCTCGGGCATCAGGAAGGCGAACTCCTGTCACTGAGGGGATTGTAGGGAACTGTTGCTAAGTCCATTAGAGATATTTATAACCCCAGGCTTGATACCCAGGGTGTGAAATGAGCCAAAGAACTCTGGCAGCAGTGTACAGATGAGTTGAATGGTTCCTTGCTGGATAAATACATACTTGCCATTGACAGACATTACGCTGGTTCATCTTGTGTCTGCCTGATAGTTCTTTCAGTTCTAGGAAAATTGGGCAACTTGCGGTATAGCAAATGAAGTAATAGTTTCATTCTCACACTGGAATCTCACTGGTGTCAGTCGTCTTTCAGTGTCTTACATATTCCTCTTACATTTTAAGCCTGCTGTTTCATACAGTCACATTGCAGGGTGTTTTCCGGGTTTTCAAAATGTATAAGTAACACTTTAATGAACGTGCTTCTTTGAAAATATGAAATCCCACTGTATTTTTGTGTCATTTACTTAATTCCTGATTTCCCATGGGAAGCAGTTGTTCATGCTCTATCAAAATCTTGGATTAATTCAGTGTAGCTCTCTTCTCACCTTGCAGAGGTTTAGGAACTAGATGAATAAGAATCAAGAATCTCACTTGTGTACACATTTATATATTCAACATCTATTTTAGGGATGAGAAATCTCTCTGACTGCTACTATTGTGTGTAGCACACCCTTTGCAGATTGCTCCCAGCACAGGGGATTGACTGTAGTTTCTGCAGTTGCAGTAGCTTGAGACCACAGTTGATTAATTAAAACTTCACCTGGCAGCACTTTGTAAGACAGCAAAGTGGAGATGCAGGTTCTGATAACGGGCAGGGTTAGTTCACATCTTGCTATAGGAATGTTTCTCTTTATTTTCTTGGTGAAAGGAGCAGGGACAGGAAATTGGACTAAAATCTCTGGGATTATTTTCATTACTTCTCTGCGTCACTTTCCCCCATGTACTCTGGATCCTTTTAAACAAAGTGCAAGTTTTATTGCAAATATTAATAATGAAAAGATGCTCTCATGGACTCTGGAGCTTTAATGCTTCTGTTACTAGAGGACACAAGGTTGTGAATACCAGTTTTTTTTCAATGTAGACGATGGTTTTTCGTTGTCTTCCCTTGAACCTCACGTACAAGTCCACTTCCACTGTAGCTTCATCATTTAGGAATCTTGACTTTCCCTTTCTTGTCTGAAGCCAGTTGTTTTATGATCTGCTGATGGAAAATGCTGGACATGTGCCTCTGAAAACTGAACTCCCATGTTTGCTGGCAGTTAAATATTGTGTGTAACTGAAGTACTTCACTTTTGACAATGCCACTTGAGCGCTTCTTCTGCTAAGCCTTACAGCAGTCGTGTCAGTAGTTATTGTATTCCTCATTAGCTGTGAACAGCTTTTGAAAGCTGTTATCCCAGTGTGTCTGTGTCTGAATCATTCCAGTGCCACGGTTGCCTTTTCCTAAACAGCATAGCTGTTGTGGCATTGCTTGTATTTTAAACGTTACAGACTATTTATTCTGTCTCTTCAGCAATAAGATGCCTGCTAAATGAACTTCAGAAAAGCAAATACCCATTCTCATCAGGATAAGCATATGCTTTCCTTGTGAAAAAATGCTTTTTGCCGTGAGTTCAGCTGGGAAATGCCTGTTAGTGGCTTTCCAGTGTTTCTGTGCAGTACAGCTCGCATGGATTTCTTACTGCTGCTTTTTTCCTGCTCCTGATCCCATCTGTGAGTAATTTTAAGCACAGGAGTAGCCCCGTTCAAATTGACCTGAGTGTGAGCTTCCGTCAGCTGGAGAAGTGTCCCTTGGTCCAGAAGAGCAGTTATATTTGGCTGTGCCAGCAGTCCAGTTAAAGGTTAGAGATAAATGGGACACATTCCCTGGAATGGTCCTTTACTCAGCTTTAATAAATATCACCCTTGCACAAGTTTTGCTGTGGTTGGATCTTGTCCCCAGATAGAGTTGTATTGAAGATCAATCACGGGTTCTGTTGCTGGGCTGCTATACCCTCTCCAAGCTGAATGCACAGTCTTACTTGATTTCTTCTTCTGTAAACACTTGACATGAATATAGATTTATGCCTCAGCTCAAATTTAATGTGGAGACTTAAAATGAAGTATTACGAGGAGCGCAGTGCTGGAAAGGGCTGCCTAGGTCATTGGGTCTGGTCACTTGATGCTGGAGGCACCAGGTACCACACAATCCTCATCTTAAAAGCAGGTAGAATGTTTGTTCCTACTACTTGGATTGGAGGGTTATGCCAAAACCTCATTGATCTAATGGTTAGATGTATCCACAGCCAGATTATACTCATTTGTTCTTCTGCCAGTGTTGCGCTTTAACTTAAATAGCTCTTCTCTTTGATTTAAATTAAGCCATCTACATGATGTAAAAGCTTAGTGCATCAGAACACTGTCAGTGTTATATAATGTTTTGAATTCATGATCTGGAGCTCAGTTCTTTTCTTCAATGACTAAAGTATTCCTGGTGGTTTTTCCTTTTATAGCTTTACATGTGGTACGCAAGAAAATGAGGCTGAGAACGCGGAAAGCTTCTCAGCAGTCAAACCAGATCCACACACCACGTGCTTTGAGGGCAAAGAGGAAACACTCGGAGGTGGAGGAGAGCTTACCTGTCAGCGGAGGCAGGCCCGCCAAGAATGACACCGGCCTGCTGTCGTCCATCAAAAAGTTCATCAAAGGAAGCACGCCCAAGGTACGCACCGGTGGGCTGCTGCTTGTGCTGCTTCACTGGGTCACGTTCAGTTAAATTTGATTTAAAACATTTCCATAAGAAATTATTCTTAATGTGGTGGAAGCAAAAGATACTTGTCAAGAATTACGAGATATCAAGCCCCTGTGATAGTTGTAACAGGTGTTAAGCAACCCAAAGCAGACCTGCAAAGCTCACACGAGTCAGTGGTAGGTGTGTTCAAGACAGCTCAGGAAGGCCCAGGATTTACCACCAAGGTATTGCTTTGTGAAAATGTTGACTGATAAATTCAGCAGATTTTTAAGTTCTGTTTGAAGCATTCCCAAAGCTTGGGAATTTCCAGAACTGGCAACTGAGAAAAGCAAGTCTGTACGCATGAAGTTGCTCAGTATTTCAGCAATTTGATTCGCAGTTGTTTAGGAGATCCTCAATCAATAAAGGTCAAACCTCACAAGTTCAACTATCCTGACATTGCTGTGACTACTCAGTGTATTACTGCAGTGAATGCTGCCCGCTCGATGGGTCAAACCCAAACGCTGTCAGGGCTAAAGCACTATATCTGAGCTGTCTTCATCCAGAAACCCCAACCTTTCTCATTTTCACATGTTAGGACCTGTTGCATGTATGTTTTGAGGGTGAAATTTTTACACACACACATACATGTAACTTTGATGGGCTGAATGTAACCTTGCAATTGCTTCAGAAACCTTTGAAAAACGGGGGTTTTTCTGTGAAGGGAGGCCCGTTGAAAAGGGAATTTTAATTCTGTTGCAGCAGCCCAACTCTTGCCATTATGTAGCTGTAAATTGTAAAGAATAGCCAAGAGGTCAGAACTCAATTAAAATGTATCCCAAAGTAACTAGAGGGTAACTAAAAATCGAAAGTCGGTTCCGGGTTTTGAACCAAGTGTTGAAACTATAACTTTGTAACAAGCTGAAGTTGAAAACTTCCATTAAAGTAACAGTGTCTTCTTAAATTGTAAAACTGGAGTGGAAGTTAATGTTTCATGGCCTGTGTTAGCTACCCTGGAAACTCTGAGGTACCCACAAAGGAGCGCTGCCGTGAGAAGAAATGGTTAAATCGCTTACATCTTGGTTTTCATTAAGGCATGACAATTAATCTCTTCTGCATTCACCATCGGTAATGTAGCTCAGCAGTGCAACAGTTTGGCTGCAAAACCACTGCAACAAATGCTGAAATCTAAGCAAAACATTTTAGGCTGGAATTTTAAGATAAGGGAAGTATGTCTGCTTTTCCTTTGTCTCCAGGAGGTTGGGTTCACTTTCTCTCTCCCCCGCTTCTCTTCCTCTCCCAAGCTTTGGATTACATTTCGTTCTTTATTTCCTTGACAGGTTTTTTAATACAAAGTGTCCACGTTTTCCTCTTGTTTCCTTTCATGTCCTCTCCTAGCAGGACTTGGAGTGGTTCCAGTGGCATTAGCATGGCATGATATTGATAGTGCCGGGCTATCTTCCAGAGTGCTAATGACTTAACCAAGTAGTCTGGAGGCTGCCATGGAAACGTTATAACTCTTTGCGATAGCGCACGGGTATGACTTGCAGAGTGGCTCCTTTCTGGGTGTGCACTGAGGGGATGTGGATTTACAGCAATAAATGTTTTTGGAACAAGTATATCTCGGCTGTGATCGTAGGCACAGGTCATTATCTGGTATGGTAAAGATGTCTTGTTGGAAATACTTCTCAAACGAACAGGCCCTGAAAAAGCCTTGAGCTATTTAAGTTGGAGAAACCACAGACTAACATATGGCTCTGGGTGTGGATGGTGATGGGTCTGATCTTGAGGTCCTTTACTAATACACAGCCCACTGGCAAGTCAGCAATAGCATGGAGAGCACAACAGTGTTTGTCATTTCCAAAATGTCAGATCTGATACACCAGAAAAACCAATACGTGGATGCCTATGGGGAGTACTAAGAACATTCCCAAATATTAACATTGGAGACGTTGTAGAGGTTCCTCTAAACTTGTCTGATTTGGGGCTCTAGCACTAGCACTGTCAGACATTGCACTGACTTTGGACATGTCATGCTTCAGACTCAATGTAACCCATTTCCTGCTGCGTACGGGGTTTCTGAAAGCAACCTAATAGCAAACAACGTGTTTGTGTTGGTGTGAGATCACCGTGTTTCTCAGGGCACAATTATTGATCTTATTGGGTTATACTGTGTTGAATAGATCATAGAATTCAAATAGCTTGTTACATAAATACACGAAATAGGAATATTTAATCCTATATCTGTCCAGTTAAATTTTCACTATATAAAGCACGTAGCACAATAACATCATCTCTGATCTCACCATTGAATTCTACTGACCAGTACAACACAGGCACAGCAGTGGGAGCTCTCTGACCACATTGTGACCGCTCTTCTTCTGGAGCATGAGGGGCCTCCCGAGTCAATGAGTTCTTCCTGTTCTGCTGGTACCTGTTGGCAGTGTAATTATTGGAGTGTTTCTACACTTGTTTTCCATAAAGCAGAACAAGAGCACAACTCATTTCATGAAGGCCAATTGCGAGCTTTTACAAGTTAATTTCCCTCATTTTCCCCACTGTTGAACTTTTGCACAAATGTCCTAGAAGCTGAGCTGCCGGCCTGTTCTTGTGTCAGGTCAGGGAGACACATGTGAGCACACTTCTATGTGTGTTAGTCTCTCTCAGCCACTGTACTCTTCACATGGGCTTTAGATAAAATTTTCTACAAGATCCAGTTACTTTTTTTGGAGCACACAAAACCATTTTCTCTTTTTAAAGCTGTGAAACTGCAGCTCCAGCAGGGTAATTCTGTAACTCTGCAATGGAAATGTTCATTCACTTTGGTGTGGTCTGTGTCCTTATTTATTTTGATATATAATTCATTTTGTATTGTCTCACAGCTTACGTTTCAGTGTCCTCTATATTATTCAGCTTTAGATTTCAGATTGCCGTTTTATTAAGCTGTAGTAGGTGCTTTGGGGGCAAAACGGGAAGAAACCTGTCATAGAATAAACTCACAGAATGGTTTGGGTCGTAGACATGTGTGCCTCTACGTATACTCATGTACAGAAAACGGGCAAAAATGTTCGGTTCTGTATCATTCGTGCAAGTACCATAGGGAAGAGCAGCCATTTACTTAAAGGTAAGCAGATTCACTGGGCCATAACCCTTGTCTCCAATGTTTTTACCAGCTGAGTTTTGCCATCTGATTGGGATTGAATAGCAGCAGGTTCTATCCATGTATACAACTGAGGAACCCGCTTTGTGTAGGGGGTGTGGTGGAGACTTCCACATGGGCTATTGCAGACTTTACTTCCCGGATGTTTCACAGGCAGAGAAATCAAGTTCCATGTAATTTTAGTTGCCTTGTGCCTGCAGTTCCCAAGCTGCACAGCACTTAGATATTTATAAACAGACCATCCAGAGAAATAGAACTTAAAGACAGTTTTTCTACTGCAGAAGTTCCAGGTTTTCTCTCCTGATATTTTGCTATTTACCTTGAGCTGTGTCAGTTTAAATGAGTTTAAATGTCCAGCCGGCCAGATACACGTTGCATGTTGTGCATCTGGAAGTGGAACAACAAATGGATCTTTTGTGAAATTTTCTCTAACAGCTGACATTTTCTGGTAGTATCCACTGGAGAAAAGAGGCATTATTCAGTATGTTCCTTTTCTTCTTCCTTTTCTATTTTAAGGAAGAAAGAGAAAATCCTGCAAAAAGAAGTAGGATCGAGCGGGATATCGATAACAACTTGATCACATCCACACCTCAAACAGGAGAAAAGCCTAACAAACAGATCTCTCGAGTGCGACGGAAAAGTCAGATGAATGGAGGTTTGTGAGCACTCTAATCCTGTGTTGTTGCAGTAGTTGTACAGACAGCTCAGAGACCTGTTACCGGGAAGTAAATAACTTCTCTTTATTCCAGGCTCAGAGCTGTGTCTTGGAGCTCAGCCCTGAGATGGCAGTTTCTAGTTCTAGGATGTACCTTGCTGCACATGCACATTTATGGGAAACCTTCACTGTTGTGTTGGTTTGCGATGTGAAAATTCATTCTCTGTCCTTTGTTATCTGTGAGAACAACTGGAAAGTATTTTACTTCATAACTGTATTTGTGTGTGTGGATGTGGGAAACATTAATTACAGGGAAGCTTAGAGGTTCCAGGCACTGGAGTTCACTGTCACTTTCACTTGCCTCCATCTAGTGGAACCCCACTGATACTGTCAGCTGTGTGCTGGGAAGGGTGCACAGCAGCTTGAAGTTTGTTCCATTATCAAGCTCATTTAAAGGATTAAACTTCAACTGTTTGTTAATCTCTAGCATGATTTCTATAAACAACGAATGCTTCCTAATTTGTAGTGCTGAGATGGTGCTGTTTTTATCTGGAGACTGAGCGGCTGCTGCTTTGTTGTTGTTGTTGCCCAGGCTGAACTGTGAACAAGAGGGATCTTTCCTATAATGAAAATGATAATGATTAAAGGGAGGAGGTGTGAAAACCAGAAGGTGGTGTTGTACCTCATGAGTTTTCTTTTACAGAAGCTGGAAGCTACGAAATGACAAACCAACATGTAAAGCAAAATGGGAAACTAGAAGATAATCCTGCCACTGGCAGCCCCCCCCGAACCACGTTACTGGGAACCATATTTTCTCCTGTTTTCAATTTTTTTTCACCAGCAAATAAAAATGGTGAGTACGGTCTGAAAAGCCAATCGTGTTAAAGCTCGGAATGATAGGGGTTTTAAGAACAAGCTGGCTTGAGTGGCAGTACACTTTACATGCTGATTTACAGACCAGGAGTTACTACTACCTGATAAAGAGCTCCTTAAGTGTTCGAAGGGCTGATAATTAATAACAGAAGCAGTAAGTTTATATGCATTAGACTGTTTCTTTTGTAGGTGTAGTTACCCAGTGGTGTATCTTTCATTTAAAAATATATAATGATAAGTGGTATTAAGTTCCTTGTCCCAAACATAAGAGGCATTTGTCATGGCCTTCATTTTGGGTCTTATTTTTGTAACATGAGTCAGATGTGGTTATCTTCAATTATTCTGAAACTGCTTGTTTGTGTGGTCATTAATACCAGCATTCTGATGGGTAACTCAGCCTGGTAATGACTGTGAATGTACTAAAATCTTAATCCAGGAACATCAGGATCAGATTCTCCAGGACAAGCTGTTGAAGCTGAAGAGATAGTCAAGCAGCTTGACATGGAACAGGTTGATGAGATTACCACAAGTACCGCAACATCAACCAACGGGGCAGCTTACACTAGCCAAGCAGTGCAGGTCAGGTCCACTGTCAACAATGGTTTGGAAGAGGTGGAGGAAACAAATGACCGGGACCTGCCACCACTTACAGGTAAGAAACAAGTGCTTGCCTTGCACTCGTGTGGGAGCTGCATGTGATTTGTACTCTCAGGGAAACCCCAACACGTGCATTCTCTAGAAACTAATATTTTGCATTTGCTTAGGGCTTGCAAACAGTAGTAACCGTGACTTTTATTCTAACAGACAAATTGCTTAATGCACCAAAGACACAGTTTTGTCAAAGCTTATCTGTTATTCCCAGTATGGCTCAGTAGACTTCGTAACACTTCCTCAGATGAAAACAAAGATTCCAGAATAAATAGTGAAGCCCACCACCCCATTAGAAATGCACATCCTGGGCTTGCTGATCACAAAAGAGCAATTTGCAGCATTGTGATCTCTTCTATTAGAACTTCCAGGGAAGTGAATTTAACCTCTGCATAGAGGGGCTGGTGTGGGATACACAAGTCTCGTCCAGACCTTCTGGTCTAGTCTGTTGCTGTTTCCAGAGGGCCCCTCAGCTGTGGGAGCTGCTGGTGGAAGAGCTGTGCTACCTTCTTAGGCTGGCATGTGCATCCAGGGAGTTGCCACCACCAGAGGCTATGTGGGGTCTCCCAGCTTGGCCAGGTCATGATGTTATGTGATGAGAGGACACTGGGCTCTCAGGTGGCTTCCTTGGGAGCGGTGCAGGCCATTTCTGAGGACACACAGAGACAGAGGGCGGGCTGCAGGGAGAGATTTCCACTGGTGTCTGAGGCACTGGCGTACCAGGGGCACACTGTCACTTCTGCAGACTGCACTAATAAGACCAGCTCTTGCGGTGTTTTGTTTTATTTTTTGGTTTGGTCATTTTCGTTGAATTTTAGCACCAGTATCTCCAGACAGTGGCTACTCATCAGCCCACGCAGAAGCTACCTATGAAGAAGACTGGGAAGTCTTTGATCCGTAAGTGCTGATGTTTGTATTGCAAATACTAAATTGGTGGGTTTGGGTTTTGGATTAAGGCATTCTTATATAAGTTGGAAGATTTTTATATTATGGAAATGAATTCTGAAAGCTCTTAAAAAAAGTGTATATTGAGGTGGGGTTTTTTCAATTTAAAATACTTCTTGTGCAGCCTTAAATATTTGAAATCTTAAGCTGGGCTTCAACATAGTGTGATGAATAATGTAGATACAGATCTACAGCCAAATCTGTATTCTTTCCAGATATTATTTCATCAAACACGTTCCACCACTAACAGAAGAACAACTGAACAGGAAGCCAGCTCTTCCACTGAAAACAAGAAGCACACCAGAATTCTCCTTAGTTCTAGACTTGGTAAGTATCTTTACAAACATGTGCCAAAAGCAGGGGCTCTGTAGCTTTTCAGTCATTTTGTTTGTTGCTGAAATTCGAAGCGTTTGCTTTCAACAAAAAGGCCTTGTCAGTGTTACACAATTTTCAGTTAAATATAGTTTGCATTGGGAAAAGATGTAGTGGCAAGAGCAGAAAGCTTGCTGTGCTGGCTGCATGCTTAACTTCCTTCCCAAAGAAAAGCATTACAACTCTTATTGTCTCAAACAAAGAGTTATCTGTCCCCATAAAGCTTTCCTAAATCCAGTGTGGGAAAACTGAGATGGAATAACTAGGAAAATTCAGCTTCGTGTCTTGCATCAAGATTGATCAAGAACAAATCTTTTAATTCTTACAACATTTTTATTCTCAGAGGTCACAAATTGATTTTTCAAATATCCATAGAAAATATATTTGTCTTTATCATAATTTCTCTTCGTCTCCCTGTTTCAAAAGTTGTTTCAGAGCCTGTTAATGATGGCAGGAACATTAGTTTAGTTTATCATGCCCAGCATCACTTGGCATGTCCTCCAGTGGCGTGTAAACAGATACGTTGTGCACAATGACGAGTGCAGGTTTGACTGACAGGAGAGCCCACAGAATTAAAATACCTGCTTCTAACTGTGCCCTCAGCTCACAGTTGTGATCTAAAAGCCCTGCAAGAATAATGAAACATTTCATGCATTCTAAGAGTTCTTCTTCAGTCTTGACAGCACTTGCATAGAAGTATTTTCCAGACTAAATAAACCTACCTTAAAATGAGCATAAAATTCCAGAAACTCACTTCTATTTTTAATATTCCTTTCACAATGTTTTCTTTCCTTTATGCCATCTTTTCTTGTTTTTGTAGGATGAAACATTAGTGCACTGTAGTCTAAATGAATTAGAAGATGCTGCACTCACTTTTCCAGTTCTTTTTCAAGATGTCATTTACCAGGTAATTACTGTGCATGGGAAAATATGGAGCTTTTATTTTGTTAAACACAGGAATTCTTGCTATGTGTATTTGTTACCATGTTGTTTCAAGAGAGGTAGGAAACTGTCTAGCATTTAACAGCTGTCTGGTTATAAATGTATCAGCTTTGGCAGATTGGTGTCCTGGGTTAGAGATGCTGCAGGTGGAGGCAGGAACAGCAACAGTTTAGCCATTCCGCAGGAGGGGCTCCTCGCCAACTGTTAACATTCCTCCCTTGACAGGGAGAAGCAGTCCACATCCTCTGAGCGTTTCTCTCTGTAGAGGAGGCATCTTCAGCGCCTGACACTGAGTAGGTTCTGTCCAGCCATCAGTCTTGTTGCACACTTCACCAATGCCACTTCTACCTCATTACTCCCTGTAACGTACCCAGTCTGCTGGTACTTAGTGTGATTTGACTGTCCTGTGGGGACTGCTAGGGTTCAGTTTTGTTCTGCCTCAGGAGATGGTTGCTGTGTGTGTCTTACATTGACCTACCCTAGAGGAGCAAGTGGGAAGAAGGAACTGGCTTCCAGCAACTACCAGAGATGCTGCACTGATCCAGGCTGTTGTTCTCATGTCCTTTTTTGTGGGATGTACCTGGGAGCAGCCACAGCTTCCCCACCATGTAGTTCACACGATATTGGACCCTACTGTAGCATCTTTGAAGAATGAGGCAGTCGTCAGGCACCTTAAAAGGACACTTGTCCAGGTATTTTTCCTGATTCTAAAAGTGCTTTCCTTTGCTGTTGCTTATAAACCCTTTTGGAACCTGGAATTATCTTTAAACACGGGTTTATCTTATCGCTTAGTTGGTGATGGCCATGCATAGTTTCTTCCCAGGATGACCTTGAAAGGAGCCTTAGAACTAGTTCTTTAGAGGCTCTTGACACTGCTAACAGAATCAGGAAGACTAAAGCTTCAGTTTCTTTCTTCATTCTCTTAGATCTCAGTATGATTCAAGTACTTTCTGTCTATAACTGGGTCTTTTAGTGACTGTGTGTTTATTCTTTTGCCTTTAGGAAATTGAAGTCAATGGAGAGAGTGACTTACAATATTTCTAAAGCTTTATTCAGTGGCATTGTACACAAGCCTGTATAGCCCTTGATACAGTACAGCTACTGTGTGGGTCCTGGAGTTTTCTCTTTGCTCTCTCTGGAGTCCAGCCTGGATTTGCTGAGGAACAGTAGCTTCTTGCAGGCCTGAGAAAGTCATCTGCTATCTTCAAGCCCGCTCTCCTGGTCACTATTTGCTTTTGCTGCTTTTTCATCACACGAGGCACTGACAAACATTCATCTCTTACTAGGTAACAGTTAATAAGGAAGGTGAACATCTTAAGGATACAGTTAAGTTCATCTTTCGCTAGGGTTTAATATGCAAAATCCAAGTAATCTTCTGTGATGAAAGTTGGAAAGAAGTTTGTTATTTCCTACCCGTCTTTGCTGGTTTAGTCAGTGAATAGCTGTTTACCAGCTTATAAAACTTTCTCTTGCGTATTTCTTTTGCTTATCAGTCTGACCAGCACCTCTGGACCAGCCCTGTGCTGATTTCACATCTCTGCATTTCCTTCTGGCAGTAATTTCAGCTGGCAACAGAGAAGCAGCCACTGAGCTGTCCGAGCAAAGTGGAAGCCAGCAAGTTACTATATATAAAGGATTGCGTAATATATCCCACTGAAAAAATACAAGATGTGAAAGGGACATTGCTGAAAATGTTTTCCATTAGTATTATATACCACTTCCATGTAGGTTTTCCAGAAATATTGGACAGTTCTCTATTAATTCTTTTTAAGAGAAAGTAGAACAGTACTTCTTTTCCTGCTGAATATCTGCTCTTTCTCACATCAGGCCTGATTCATACTGCAAATGGGAGCCTGAGTTCATAGCATTTCCATTTCCTTACCTATCTGAAGGCGTCAAGCCAGTGCTCTTGCAGTAAGAGTATGGCAAACCAGGCACTTTCTGTAAAAGGTGTTCCAGAGCTGGCCATCCCAGGATACTGCAACAATAAGAACCAGGCTGTCTCGGGTTCTAGAAGGTCTCTTACAAAATCCAGCTAAACTCCATTGGCCTGGGAGTCAAGCAGAAGTTTCATGTCCAGGAACTTGGCTCTCTTGGTGCTTGTTTGCAGGTGATGGTCTGGTTTTAAAGAAAGGTTTCTAAAAATAAGGGCTTGTTTGCTCCAAGCGATTTCTCACAACTTCCCTGGAGTTATGCAGAAGAACTGAGCAGGGGGCAGCGTTCTGCAGGCTGAAAAATGACATTACTGTGATTCCAGCACTGACGCACAGGGTTTAAACCCCAGGCTGAGTCACACAGCTGATTTCTGTTAAAAAAGCTAGCTGTGAGGTGGGCACACTTGGGCTTGCTGAGGTCGGGCTTCTGAGCCAAGGAATTTGTTCCTATTTTCTTCATTGAAAAACCAAAAATCTCTAAATCAAGGCATTGTTTAAGTTCTGGGCTTAGTAAAAATCCAGTCTTTGCAAAGCCGAAGTTTTCTTAAACACTGTTATCTCTTAAGTGCTGCCTTAGATCTGACTGGAAAACAAAAACCAATGACAGTTCTTCAGCTGTAGACTTTAGACTTTGTACTCTTTGTCTTGCTTTACATGAGTAAGATAAGCAGCTTATCTTCTGAAGCAATTTATCTCTTTTTCCTTGGTAAAGAGGTTTTGTTTCTGTTGCTGACTTCAAGGCCCAGGTACGAGATCGTCTCATCCGTCTGTTCCGCTCCGGGGCTGCCTGTAGTCAAAAGGCAGGTCCTTTCTGTTCTTCACTGGAAGTGCATCTTTACTGATCTACCTCAGAATAATTCCCTTTGACCTTTCTGATCCTTGAAAGACATTCTGGAGCTCCATAGGTCAGTTGTACTTACTGAATACAGGGTTGCACGTGTTCCATCTCACTGTCACCAATGACAACTTAACTGCTTTACTTTGTTACTGCAGTGGAATGTAGCAAGCAGTGCTTGGGAATTTTGGCTCTCCCTTCAAGTGACCCCCTCTCTGTTTCTTGGAAATAACAGAAGAGCCATAAAGCTTTGGATCTGGAGGCCAGGAAGCATTGGTGTATCTTCAGCACATCCACCAAGAAATCTGGGTTTAGGTTGGGAAGACACTCTCTGCAACTACCTGAAAGGAGATTGTGGTGAGGTGGGGATCGGTCTCATGTTGATGTGGCACTTAGTGACATGGTTTAGTGGTGGATTTGGCAGCATTCACTCAGTGGTTGGACCTGATGATCTAAAGGTCTTTTCCAACCCAGTTGATTCTATAACTTCATTTTAGTTCAGTACAGCCTCTAGAATTTCACTTCTGGCCCTTGAAGAACCACAGCTGGCTGCGCTTCAGGCACTTCTGTCTGGTAATTCCAGGGATTTTGACACCAAGTGGAGCACATGTATCTTGTTCAGGTTTTCTAACGCAGGAAAGGAATACTGTTTCCTTCCAATCCCACCTTGAAAGAACTCAAGTCCTGTGTATTTTGAACAAGGAAAACATTGACAGTTCAGGTTTTGCACATTTGGATATTGTTGCCATTGAAACAATGGGATGAGTTGATCGTTTGGGGGGAAGAGAAATAACCAAGAAAACCTGCCACAGAACTGAGGGGTCTTTGCATACACGTTGTGCATTTGTGAGTGTAAGTGACTTTGAAGCAGATGATAGCATGTGTTGCTGTTGACAAACCTTCAGTCATTGAAACCAGTGAAAGTTACTATTAGGCTTCTATTTTCAACGGTAGTCTCTCACATTTACTTATGGGAGTGAGGGATGTGTTTTGTTTTACTTTGGTTACTTAATTCTTCTGCTTGGGTCAGAGTTCTGTGCCAGGCTGGTGTAGCTGGGGGTACTGATGTCGTTGCCTTACACTGTGCCAGTGTCACAGGCCAGAGAAAACAGAGCAGTGAGCCTGCACCGAGGGCACTGTTAAATGAAGTGTGTGTCTGTGCAAGTGGTAATGAGAAATGCAGGCTCTGACAGGAAAGTGGGTTTCCTGGATTCCTCGTTTGCATTCACATGTCACCTTCTTAGAGAAAGACTGATACTGGGACAGCTGTTGTATTAAGATAGATGCGCATTTATAACTGCTTGCAGTAATCTCAACTAGAACATCTCACAACGATGCTGTGGTTATCCAGGACTAAAAAACCAAACTGAAAACCAAGGCAGGAGGAGTGTGCACCCCTGAGGAACCCGAGCAGCCGTAACTGATCTCTGATCTAATGCAGTGATTCTAAAAATCCATGTGACTGGCTGCTGTGCCCGATACAATTCTGTCCAGCTGTAAGAGGAACAATAAATGACACAGAAGATGGGTTTATTTACATCAGCAGCAGTTGAAGTACTGGCAGATAGCTGCCCACTTTGGTTGCCAGGAGAGTTCGTAGGAGAGATGCTGAAGAGACTGTTTCTGAGATGACATCTGTGTTTCTTCCATAACAGGGGATAAGCTTTTTAGTTTGAAATCAAGCCCTTGAAGAAGATCTTCAAACCAAATACCATCCTCTCTACCTACTACCATTAGCAGCTGTTACCTGTGGGCAGGGAAAACATTAACATCCTTTCTGTGCTGGCACACATCAGCTGGAAGCTGCTCTGGTGCTGCCAGGCTGGGGAAGCTCATTCAGGACGTCTGCTCACAGCAACCAGTTTCATTTTGGCTTCTTGTCCAACTTTGAGATTTTATCTGGAGTTATTTCTAATTCCACCAAATGTTCCAGTGAATTTGTTAAGCCGATTTTGTCATCTGATGCTTTCACTTAGAGCTGCCTGGGCTGCGAGCTGATGTCATGTTGGTTTAATTCAGTTGTTACTCTGCAGGAAGTCAGTATTTGCTGTTTACCTTGTTCATAATGCTCGCTTTGACCTTGTCTTTAGAAACCAGTACTTAGTGCAGGTGATAGCCGAGGTGCTTTGAATCTTCATTAAAGTCTATTTCTGCTGCAGGTTTATGTCCGGTTAAGGCCATTCTTCCGGGAGTTCCTGGAACGTATGTCTCAGATTTATGAGGTAAAAACCATCAGATACTACCTCTGAATTTCATAGTCAAATTATATTCACGAACTTGTACCCAAAATGATTACTTTTCCCTCTTGAATCCACAGATCATCCTTTTTACCGCTTCTAAGAAGGTGTATGCAGACAAGTTATTGAACATCCTAGACCCTAAAAAGCAGCTGGTCAGGTAAACCCAGAAACCTGAATGTACCTGGTGTTTGTAAGCAAACTGAGTGCTGTGTCCCATCCAATGGGCTGAAGCATGTGCTGGTGGCGTGTGTCTCACTGAACTCATTCTTTGTGGGTTTGTCTGGTCTAAAGAGTGAGAGAAAAATGAAGTGCTTGAGCTGTTGCGTTGGGGGTAGAGTAAATCCCGGCAGCTTCACACTGCCTCTGGGGCCAAACCCCATAGCCATTCATTGAGTCTGAACTACCCAAACTTGAGTGATTGCTTGTCAGTTGTGAATTGTATAGTTATCCTGACAGTCAGCATGGTTTTCTTTCTTACTCACAAAGTAATTTGTTTGTGGGTTTTCTATTGGAGCTGGTTTAGTTTTTCATTTCCTAATAGCGAGTTTGCTTGGCAGTGATTGGCATTTTGCTAGAACAGCTCCTTAGGGCAGAAAGATGTTCTGCTGGATGAGATTCTTCCTGTTATTCCTATCTAGGAGGTGGGATGTTACATGGGGAAGAGGATTCCTCTCAGGGATTCACCTGCACAGGGTAACCCCAGTAAGGGAATAAACTGGTCAGAGCCAGGCCTGTGTAAATGCTGCCCTTGGTATGTCACAGCAGCATTTTATTGTAATAGTTGTCAGGAAAGACTTGATTTTAATTACACACATAATAAAACAACCATTTGGACAGAGATGGCGGCTGCATCCATTGTTTTCGCTGAGTAGTTTGGGCACATAGTAACTCATTTTCTGGATGAGTGTGAAGATAAACTGTTTGCTGGTTTTCATCCAGGAACAGTCATCTCACTGCTTGTTTTCCCATGGCATGCACAGCAGAATCCTGCTTTGGCTTCGGCAGCCTGACTTGCCACTGCGTTTTGAGCTGGCAGCTAAAACTGGGCCTTCAGATACTTCCAGTCCTGGGAGCATCTGAGCTTACCTGCATCACACAGCCAGAGGGGACACGTGTCAGGGAAGGTGTTTGCATGTCCAAGTGTGCATCCGTAGTTAAAAATCTTCCTCCAAGAGCCTAATGTGTGTGATTCAGGACTGGGTATAGAGCAGGAAAATGGTAATAAAATACACAGCCAAGGAGTCTTCTGAGAACTGAGGAATGACTCACGTGATGCATGAGTTTAGCTGTGATTCATGTGCCACCAAAAAGCTGACATGGAGGCATGATTCCCTTTGGCATCAGCCTCAAGGTAGACTTGTCAGCGCTCCACACATGTGACTCAGAAGCTATATTTAAATTCATTCGCTGCCGAGGCATCAGCTTATTTTGCTCCATAGCAACATTAGGAACTCAGCCCCTCTCTGAAACTGAGCACACTATGTGCAGCTTCTAAAAACTTCACCTAAAAATACAAGCAGCCTGAAAGACACTGCACAGTAATGTAACCCTGTGAGAGCCCACATCTGTCTGGTTTACAATTTGTTTCTACATTATAGTGATATCCATGAAATGTGGGTGATAGTCCTGGTATTTTTTTAAGCTGGGTCCTTTTAGTCTCTCCATCCATTTCTTCTGTAATAAATGAAAAGGGAGTAGGCTAATGGGAAAGGAAGAACTCACTGGAATGTTTTGGCCTTGAGGCTTTTTTCAGGTTCTAATAACTGAAATAGGTTAATGCAAACAGAGGTAACAGAACACTTCTGGTACGTGGTGTTCTGGCACATGGTGACGTGGGGAGGCCACGGGCTGTGACAGCAAAAGGAAGGGACAATAAAAGCCAATGAGTTGGCTCCTATGCAGGACGAATCTCTGCTCCTGGGGCCTTGCAAAACCATTTGAGTATCCTGGGTCCCAGTGTTGATCCATCACAAGAGGCTGGAAGGCAGGGCCCTGCTCACAGACTGCTTGCATCCGAGTGGAGCTTTTCTGGGTAAATACAAACAGCTGCCTGCAGAATGAGGCTGATGTAAAATCACCTTCAGCAGTCATTTTACAGGTAAAAAGCTCAAAAGAGAATGGGGAAAAAGGGAACAGTTTTTCAAAAGGTGATGGGTCAGAGGAGGAGAACACTGGCCAGCGTTTGGCGGAGTTAACTCTTCCCCATGCCGTGTAAGTTGGTCTCATTCGTTAGTGCTCTGCTTTACTTGCAGGCATCGACTCTTTCGCGAGCATTGTGTTTGTGTACAAGGAAACTACATCAAGGATTTAAACATTCTTGGTAGAGATCTTTCAAAAACCATCATCATCGACAATTCACCGCAAGCCTTTGCTTACCAGGTGAGCACGGTGCTGCCGCGGGAGAGGTGATTTAACAAGCTTCCTCATGGCTTGTGAACCAAACCCTAACAAAGCAGCCAGGTTTGCTTGCCTTTCTCTTATAGTTAGTGAAGAGCTGATCAAGTGCAAACCGAGTGACTTCTCTGATGAACCATGTAACCCCTCGCTTTCACCTCTCACTTTGCTTTTTGGCAGAAGCCAGCAGGCTGCCAAGTCTGATGCTTGGCCTCTAGCATGGAGTTCATTTCTTAATGCTAGTGAAGGGATTAGGATCAGGTCTCTGGCTGAGGTGACCACAGCTGTGGAAATGGCTCATGCTGAAGTACTATGGGGTTACACACTGTGTGGGGGACGTTCCCAGCAGCCTGCTATGTCCCCACTGCAGGCAGCCTGTCACACTGGTGACGACATGCAGCGAGGGATCCCCGATCTCACCCGCATCAAAGCAGCAGCAAAACAAAGAGCTCTTTGGCTCAGCCTCACTTGCACACACACAGCATCCGCCAGTGCTTTAGTGTAAGAGTTCCTCAGAACACCAGAGCCTTTCCGATCTTCAGAGCTTCGAGAGCTAGTTCTGTTTCAGCTTCGGTGTGGAAATCTGTGCAGTGAGGTATGCAAAGGAAGCAGGCATTTTGGAAGTGAAGTTCAATGCAAACTTTAGAGGAAAAATGCGTATTGATAAACTTTAGCTTGGAAACATTTTTCCCCAAAGTGCTATTTCACAAGTTATATTTTTAGAGAAATGAAGTATAAACCATGTGTTGATGATTTTATTCTCTTTGTGTTAGCTTTCGAATGGAATTCCTATAGAAAGCTGGTTCATGGATAAAAATGACAATGAACTCCTAAAATTGATTCCATTTCTGGAGAAACTTGTAGAGCTGGTAAGTGTTCCCTTGAGGTGGCTCTTCCCCACCCACTGCCCAGAATCTTACTTATCTCTTTCAGGTATTGTTATGGATTTTAAGACTAGAGCAGCTTGCTCCAAGCCCCTGTGTCCAACCTGGCCTGGAACACTGCCAGGGATGGGGCAGCCACAGCTTCT
>WYDI02028055.1:0-60705 GCA_009867235.2 Psittacus erithacus
GTTGGACACAGGGGCTTGGAGCAAGCTGCTCTAGTGGAAGGTGTCCCTGCCTGTGGCAGGGGTTGGAACTGGATGAGATTTAAGGTCCCTTCCAATCCAAACCAGCCTGGGGTTCTGTGATACCTGCTGCTCCTGGATGCTTCCATGAAATGATTTGCATTTCCATGAGGGATAATTTGCACATGGAAATGTTGTGGAGCTTCCTTTTCACACCACACACAGTGGCACACGCACCTCGCATGTGGACAGCAAGCATACAAAGCAAGAAGCATTCCATAGATGAGGTGTAGTACCCAGAAGAGGTGTGTTGCAGGTCCCTAGGAGAAGGGAAAGGTCCTCACTCTGCTACAGCAGCCTGTGCCTTAGATTCAGCCCTAATGGGCTGGTAATTTGGCTGTCATCGGGTATATATGCACAAGTATATAGGCTCTTCCCCATGCCAGGCACTCAGCCCTTCTCAAAGATGCTTCTTTACAAGTTCCTGACTTCTTTTGTCCCATCCCTCTTTCCCTCCATTCTGGATGCTGGATAATAAAAGACAAACCAGCAAAAGGCTTTCCAGAGCCCCAGCACCCCCCCAAGTCCCCTCAACCCCCTTGTTTTAAGTGTAAATCTTTGGATTGGTTTATCAGGGATCAAACTGCGCCTCTCCCCAGGGGATCTTCCACCTCTGGTCCATTAAAGAAAGAGAAGAAAACCTTAAAGCCCCCAGTGTTTAACAAGGCAGCTGCAGGGAGGCTACTTGACTGATTGAGTTTTTACGTGGCCCTTACAGGCAAGCTAAAGTACTTAACATAGAAATGAGGTTTAGTCACAGCAAGGCATTTGGGATTAGAGTCGGCTGCAGAAACTCAGATGGAGCCATGTTCCTCCAGAATATGCACTCCTGTCAAAATTGAAATGCTTTGTGAGATTGAATAGGTTCAGCCAGAAGTTCATTTTCTAAAGAGAAAATCAGGGAGAGGATGCAGAGAGAGATGTTGAATGGAAAAATGAGCTTTTCCTTTTGAGCCATGCTGGTGTGCATGCCTTTGGGTTTGGGTTTGCTTTTAAGCATACATTGCTAAGGGAGGAACCTGAAGAACTGTTTTCTCTCTAATGACAGGTTTACCCCAATTCAGCAATTCCCCACTCCCTGCTGGCTCCCAAGCTGGTAGTCCTGGAGGCATTTATGGCTCTGCAAGAGATGTTTGCCATTGGACTCAATAAGAACAAGCTATCAAAACCCACCTGCAGTGAGCCTGTGGAGGCAAGGAAAGCCCAGCAGGACCTCAACAGGCAGTGTAATTGCAAACAGAGCAGTGATGACCTTCACTAAGGTGAGGCCACAGCAGCAAGTGGGAACGCCTCACCCCAATCACACATCTTATGGGGAGCTTCATCCCACTGGAAAGCAGCAGGAGGGATAGGGGAGCCGCTCTGCCTGAAGATGGGTGAGTGACTTGACTTCCATCCAGGATAGGTGCTTTCTATTTCCAAATGGTTCCTCTACCAAAATCCAGCATTGTTCCTGTTGGGTAAACCTGTTACTTGAGCCTCAGCAAATGCTCCTGGATTGAACAGGTAAAACATCAGGCTCAGCCTTTATCAGGAGGTGAGGATCTCCACTCGGGTCAGACTTGCACTGCGTTCTTGGCCTCCAGTTTGAGCATCACTGTGGAACAACAACAGCCTGGGCTCCTCCTCCATGATAGCACTCTTGAGCACTGGGATTTTGGGATGTTGGAGCCAACAGCAGCCCCCAGAATAGTCACATGGATTATGCACAGCCCTTCCTCAGGATCACAGCCCATAAAGGGCTGCCGTTACCTCCATGCAGATGCCAACAGCCTCCCTTGCTCAGCTCCAGGAGGAAGAGACTCCAAACAATGCCATCACTCTTCCCATCATGCTGCCACATCTTAGTGCTCCAAAAGCCCTGCCCAAAGCAGTTAAGCTCAGAGGAGACACTTAACCAACAACAGGAGCCACAACTACAGATCCCACCAACAGGTCAAACGACAGCCCATACTGCACCAAAACCCCTTCCCCATGGGGGGCTGCAATCTACACAAGCAGGTTCAGGGAACCACCACCAAACAGCCTATGGTCCAAGGGAGCAAATTCTGTTATCCTCCCCAGCACTGTGAGCCATTCGTTGCCATTCAAAACCAAGGAGGGTTTGTGCCAGATCTCCATGAACCCTCTGACTACTATCCCTGTAGCCCCAGCTGCATGCCTGAGCATCCCGATCAAGCACTGTTGGAGGGTTTTGTTTCTATTCCCTCTCCCTCCCCTTGCTTTGGGATGAGAGCACCTTTATAAATGACTTCCTCCTAATCTCATTGCCAAGCGAACATCGCTGCTTTCTACCATCATATCATGCTCTGAAGACAGTTTTCTGCCTGGGCTTAGAATGAGCATTGTTTGCTGAACAGAGCAAACAACACGTGAAAAGGAGAAGGGGAAACAAAAAGAAAGAGATCTGTGATGTTTGCTGGGAGAAAAACCCTCTCGTTTGTTTGGACGAGGATTCTCAGCACGTACGAACACGGAGCAAAAGGAGTCGCTTGTTCTCTGCTGTGTTTGTGGGAACAGCCCTGTAAATACCCAAAGATCACCCAACTGCCTGCAGAAATCACTCCTGGCACCCCAAAAATCACTGCTCCGGGGTCCAGCCAGCACACAGCCCCACAGGTCCATCAAAGCCCACTCAGGCATCCATCAGGTCTGGGTACCAATCCCTTCCCTTTGTATTCAGTACAAACCCAGCCTGTTCAAATAAAATAAAGGCTACTAAAATTGCACCCTAATAAAATTCCTTTGGGCAGAAGTTTTGGGAAGAAGCACAGCTCCACCTGACCTTGCCGGTACTCAACAAGATGTAGGTTAAATACTTTAATTGCCAAGTCACTAATCCCCCTATGCACTTGTATTGCTGTGGACTTAGCGCCGTCTGAAGCTGCCGGGGGGAAAGAAAGGGCTGCCTGGATTGATGGGGTAGTAATTCCTGCTGAAGTATAGTGCCGGATACAATTGCTCAGGAGGAGTGGTTGTGACTGCAGGGAGAAGTGAGTGGAGCAAGGGGGAGATCCATTTCTGGTTGGATGCAAAGCTTTTTGCCACCTTCCCAAAACAGCGGCTTCATCTTCCAGCATCCGACACAGCGATCCCAACCTCCACAGACAGCACCAGCAGCCCAAATACTCCTTCAAACCTGCCCTTTCCCTTCACCATCCAGAAACTCCGAGCAAAACAGCAGTTTTACATTCATAAGCAATCAGACAGCAAACCAGCCCCACCAGCGTGAGCTTCTGCAATCATCTCACCGGGGCTCTCACGCCTGCAATGCAGCCACCTCCAGGCTGCAGCACTCCTTGCAAAGCAAGACTCCTTCGGCAGGGAGAGGATTAGTAAATTGCATGGATGCTCCCTGAGGAATTTGAAGAGATGAAGTGTAATTACCCGTGATGGAATTTGACTCGCATGAAAACATATGACAGCAGGAGTCACAAGCTCCCAGGTCACGCAGGGACAAGCAGGAGGACCCTGAATCATCAACTCCAGCCCCTGCCATCACCAGCAACCCTGTTGCATAATCCAACTGGGAAATCTGTCATGGAAATCTTAGAATTAGCTCCATTTTCTACCCCCCACTGCTGCTGGCATCCTGCTCTGCGACTGCCTCCTTCCAACAGCACTGAGGATGCTCTATTACGGGTATGTCCACCTCGGCGTGGGCTTCCCCACATGGTTGGGCAAGCAGAGGTCAGCATTAGCTCAGTGACAGCATTTCTAGAGAGGAATTCCAACAAGGGAAGGTGGGAAGTGTAACACAGAACACGTTTTCAGTCCAGAATTAAAAGGTCAATTACTTTATAATCTCGCAGGTACAGGAACGGTCTTGCTCATTCAAACGAGACTTAACAAGACAAGGTCCCACCCCAGAACAGAGACATTGCTGCAGAGCTGGGAGCGAATAATAAATACTGATGAGACAGAGGTTGCATCATTAAAATGGAGCAGGCTGGATTCTGCCCTTGTACCTACCCCTGTAAATCCTGGATATGGGATTTTCTAGATGACGTATGCACATTCCATCCCCTGCTGCTTCATTAAATAATGCACGGTGCTCGTTTCATAGCATGTGCTGGAGCACTCGCCCCACACATGCAACAAGCAGGCAGACAGTGCTTTGGACCTCGGGGCTACCCAGGGATGAAGATACACTGGGGGAGGAAAAAGAGTGTGGGTTTTTTCCTCCTCTATCCCAATTGCCAGGCAGGATGTACCTTTGCTTCAGTGTGGTGGGTGGAAAGCTCAGGTTGTGGCACCAGCTTAGTGCATGGTAACAGGAGTTGGGCAATTTGCCTTGGCTATTCCAGGGACCAGGGACATGATGCTGTCTGCTGAGGCATCACGTGGAGATGCTTCATTTTCAGTCTTGCTTTTGCAAATAAGAAGAAAACTGTTTCTTCTTGTTAGGCCCATTCACACAAATATGTTGTTTGGGCACCTGACAGCAAGGGATGCCCCAGCTTTGGGATGCAGAAGGGTGGAAGAGGCTGTGCCTACTGCAGTACAAGGCTTGTACCCATCCTTTGCTCCGTGTCCCTCACATCTGGCCACTGTGTAAGTGCCCAAAGCCCATCTCACAGAGAGCACTGAACAGGTTACAGCAGAGGATGTTGACCTCTGGACCAGGCTGGTCCTTCGGTGCACAAAATCTCCCTGGTGTCCCACAGGGACAATTATCAAATGGGAGAGTTACTCCTCCTGACCCAAAGCCATTAGTTACAAAACAGGGGAGAGGGCTTAAAGCTCTTATGCTCGAACATGTCAGCTCAGCCCTTTAGGGAACTCCCGATGTGCCAGAGTATCTAATCTCTGCAAATCACTTTTATTCTGCCTCGCTTTGGGTTTTCGTTTTTAATCAACTTAATCTTTATTCATGAGGTGTGTTGTTGCATTACAGAAACACCCAGATCCCCAGCATCAGGCTCAGGGAAGGGAAACTGGGGAAACTCGATGTTTGTTACAGCCAGGGTTTAAGGTCTGGAGCAATCCATCTGGAGTTATGGCAGGCCCCAGCACTCCTCCATGTGCCAGCAGCGAGGAGGAGGAGGAGGTGGGAAATGGCCCAAGCATGCAGAGGACAAGCACTACAGCCCGAGGCTGTGATGCTTTGATCAGCATCACATTGCTATATTTAATCAGCGAGGTCCACGCTCACCTTGCCTTGCTGATGGAGCCTTCTTTTAAATAATAAAGAAAAAAGTTTCTTTGAAATAAAAATAATAAATTAATAGGATCAAAGCAACAAGAGACCAGTGAGTGACAGCGACACGGAGCAAAGAATAAAGGAAGTGCTAATGGGATTTCAAGGGGAGAAGTGGGGCAGGAGGGAAGCTTCGCTCCCAGAACTGGGATGCCAGGACACCATGACCTATTCCACACGGGCTCAGCCTGTTACCCTGATTCGTTCCCACTTAAGACAGAGTTTCACAAGCTGTGTTCAAAAAGGGATGCAGGCAGAGCACTGGAGGACAGAGCAAAGTTTGACATCCAGCACAAACTCCCAAGAGAGGGCTAGGAAACACTGGTGTCAGCCCTTCTGCTTTAGCAAGATAGGAGCAATTCCCATATACACTTCCCTGGAAGCAATGTGTCACCATTTGGGGTTATCAAGAGGGGCTGACTGAGCACAACTCCATCCCCTGAGATCAGCCACAAAGCACCCCCAGTTTCCCCCATGCGAACAGCTATGCTCAGCAGCCTGCGGTGCCCTCACTCGCATCCTCCCAGGATCAGCTCCTCCCCAAGCCGTGATCCAAAGGTACTTAGGGGTTTGTAATTCCACTAATGAGCTGTAATTAATTAATTGCCCTGTTAGCACAAGAGTTGTACAGTTTTTGGCAAACACGGAGCCGTTCTGTAGCTGGAGGGATGCTCTTCCCCAGCACCATCAGACTGATCGCAGCTGCAGGCAAGCCCCATCTCAGCACAGAGCACACTTGCTTTTCACCCAGGGAACTCATTCCTGTTTGTAGCACAGGGAAAAGACCCTGGAGACAGCCACGCAGCCCACAGGGCTCCCCAGATTACAGACAACCAAGTCACAGACATTAATTCCGAGGGTTCACAGACATCAGCCCCTTCAGAACATCAATTCCCTCTGGCAAACTAAGAAATAACACACCAGAGACAGATAGTAAGAGATACCAGGACACTTTGTGGTCCCTACAGAGCAAGAATGTCCTGAAGGGGCTGCCCAAAAGCAGTGAGGATGGAGCCAAAGCAGGCTGGGGGCCAGCAGCCCTGGGATGCGCAAAGCCACGCTGCATCCTCCTGCATGCTGGGGATGTATCCAGCATGTGCATGGCAGCCTCCTCTCCCCACTCAGCTTCTCCATTACCTCCATGCTTAATAATTAAAGCATCAGTGTAAAGGCATTAAAGTTTCAGGGAGTGACACGTTCAGAGCAAAAGACAGCAGGGACCAGGCAAGGGCTGCTGCTTCTTAACCCTGCACAGCGCAGGCAGCGAGGGATAGGACCCTGCCTGGCTGCCGCTATGGACAAGCCCTTTCCTCCCCATAGATCCTGTCTTTCCAGCCTTGCTTTCCAAGATCATCCACCCCAGACAAGGCATCTGTAAACCATCCTAATAGAGTGGGGGGGATTCTTCCCAGGGAGCATGGCTTTTTATAGCTCACATGGCTTCACTTGGAGCCAGCTCCGAGCAAGGGTTACGAGTTACCTTTGGCTGGCTGCGGAGGATGAACAGGAGGGCTCTTCTGCAGGAGCAGATGGAGCTGTCGTGCCTGGGAGCCAGCCCAGCCCTGCTGCGGTGACAGACTGTCCCACGCTGCCTCCCCCGACAATGCTGCACCGAGACCCCCATGCAGGAGGCACCCGAGGGGCTGAGCACTGGCACAACTCATCCCATCACCAAGCACCACAGCAGGAAGCAGCCAACTCACCCCACTTGCTTCCTCTTAGGTAGAACCCAGCAGGCTGGAGAGGAGGATGCTTCTTCTGCTCTCATTAGTCCCAGCTGGGCAGAGTACACCATCTTCCCTCAGATATTCACAGCAATTAAGCTAATTGCATCTCCCTGGGTAGCTGCTGCTGGTGCCCTGATCACAAAGCCCAGGGCAGAGGGTTTGGGTCCTTCTGTACTTTGGGGGATACAAGCCCCTTGTGTGTAGGATGTAATCTCCCAGATAAAACGCTTTACACATGCTATTTACTCTTAGAGCTTCATTAATGCAACCACAGCCCACATTAGGCTGAATAGGTGCAGGAGCAGAGCCCATCCCTCCATAGAGCAGCAGAGATTTGGGTTTGGTAAAGCTCTGCCCTTGGGGTAGTGGGGTCCAGGAGAAGCTTGGGGCTGAGGATGGGGGCCAGGAGTGCTCAGGCAGCCCCTTGCCTTTGCTTGCTGCATCTCCTCCAAACTGATGTGCTCATTGCATTAGGAAGCACAGAGGAGTGGAGCCATCAGAGCCAGAGTCGGGATTCGGTGTGCCAGGACCGCGGCTCAGTGATTAATCCTTCCCCACGACACTGCCTGGGCCCGGGCGCAAGTGAGCATTACCTTGATTAAAAGAGATGGGTCGATGCAGCTCTTGGTCCCAGCAGCCTCCCAGGACTGTCCCTTGTCATCGAGTGCAGCTCCCCACATTGCAGGTCCCCAGGACACCTCTCAGTCTCCCACTGCCTGACGCTCCCAGGGACCATCCCTCCTTGCCAGGCAGCCAGAGGTTGTTTCCCTTATTAATCCAGCATTTGCTCCTCTGAGGATGCTCCTGCCCTTTCAAAGCATCTCCTGCTTTGTCACCTGCCTTTTCAGGCACTGCAGATACAAAAACACCCTGTTCTCTATGCAATGCCACCAGCCGGGTGCGCAGCCCCCCTGGGTGCAACCCTGGAGCTAAGCTAATGATGCCGCCGGTCACCCTTTTCTTCAACCCCCAGCTCGTTGCCCCACTTTCCAGCCTTATTTCACCACTTTGATCTTTCAAAGAGAAGTTTCTTTCATGGCAATATAATAAATGTGATGCCTTGTGGGTTTTGAAGGCCCCTTTCTCAGAGCTGGCCGCGTACACGACTGTCCTGCTGCAGGGGCAGCCCTTAGGCTTAGCCCCATTTGGGCTGGTCCCTCTCCTTCCCATCTCTGGAAGCTGCAACCACCTCCCACAGGGACCCAGCTCCCTTTTGCCCCTTGTGCTGTTCTTGCACCTACTTTACTTTGCTCAATACCAAATATTTCATTACCTCTCTGGAAAGATTCCCTAGAATAGGAAACATTCTGAGCTCTGAGCTGCTCCATGGGGTGCATTAAGCCCAGGGATGGATGCAGCCACCCTCATCCTGCACAGAAGAGCTGGGCAGAGCCTAGCCCCAGGCTTGCCCTGGCACCACCAAGGCATTAGGTGTGCTTCGAATGTGCTTCTTTTATCATCATCCCTTTTTATGTGGGTCTCTGACCAAGCCATGAACTTTACCGGTGGCTGCCAAGATCTCAGTGATCACCCTCCCCATCACCTCCACCTCTTTGGCAAGGCGATGCTCATCCCTGAGCATGCTGTGGGGCAGCAGGACGCGCCAGAGCACATCCATCATCATGGATGCTTGGAGGGTGGAGAAGAAGGGCTCACTTCAGCAGTATCTCAGTCCCATGGGCTCCCCACACTGCTCCCGTTCCCCTCACCGGGTGTCAGGATGATAAAGCCGATCCGATCCCGCCGGAGCCAGGCACAGCACCCGGCAGCTCCCATAATTAATGGCACCTCCAGCACTTCCCTGCTGGGCCATGAATAAAACATCCTTTCTGAGGACCCAAACGCTGAAAAATCTCTTCTTTTGCTGTTAATTATATTTGGTGGGACACTGTGCTTCTCTTCTTTTCTCCTCCTGCTCAATCAGGATGGGGGAAGATGGTTTGGGGTCCCTTCTTTCAGACTGGTACCCCATTTCCTAGAGGGATGGTGTAACTGCTATGGAGACTTCAGACCCCCGTATCCCTTTCACATCCCTTTGGAAAAGCAGCCACCCCTGCGGCTCCGAACCTGCTGGATCTCAAGATTAGTTACAGCCGTTGGAGTTTTTGGCATTTCTGGGTCCCTCAGCATCCAAGAGCCTCTCCTGGAAACCAGCCTCCCCAGACCCTTGTCATCCTGCAAATGCCTTTGCCGCATAACCAGGTTATGAGCATGAAGCTATTTGTTTTCATCCTGAAGATGGGGCTGCGCATTGTCCCTGACTCCTGGAGAAGGAGGGGGAAGAGAGAGGGTGATGTAAGCCAAAGGGCTCCAGGCACTTTGGATGAACTCCTGGCATGAGTTTCAGCACACACACACACACCCCATGCCTCAGTTTCCCCATTTCTCTGTTAAATCCATTAAATCCAATGGAGGTTCTTCCCTGCCTGCCTGGTTTTAACCTTTGGCTGATGCAGTAGATGCTCGGAGAGGAGGAGAGTGGATGAATGCACGTTGCTCACAGCTTCAGGTTTCAAACAAGACCTTTTACATCTGCCCACCCACCCTGCCATGGCTTATGCATGTATTTCCTCAATCCTGACCAACAATCCATCATATTCATCCATGTCACAGACCCTTCCCAAGTGCTCTGTGGGAGGCTGAGCTCTGTATTTGTTCCACAAGCCAGTCCCACCGAGCAGCTTCTGAGTAGCTCCCATTGCCACTTGGCTTGGGGAATCAGAGCCATGTCTGAGCAGAAGAGAGCTGTTGCCTGCACACATCCCAGACTCTGAGCATCTCCTCTTGTGGAGAAAGGTGAAATTCCACCCCCAGCTTCACTGGCTCCAACCCAGGAGCTGCATTAACACAGCTTTGCCAGGTCAGGATCAGACCCATAGCCAGGTCCTACCATTGCAGAAGCGTCTCAGCCACTCCAAATGCCAGCAAAGGAAGATGCTGCCCTGTGCCTAGAGCCCAGCAGGCGTTGAGCTCAGATCTGTGCCATGCTGGGATGCTCCAGCGTGGTCCCATGCAGGTGACAGCAGCCAAAACTTGCATTTCCACACTGGAGTTGAGCTGCAGCTCTGCTGGGCAGCACTGGGGCTGAGTAATGCAGCACTGCCCATCCTTGGCTAAAGGGAGAACCCTTAGCAAAGACACGGCAATTTCCTGCCTGAGCAACAAGCACTTTACTTGTCACCGGATCCTTTGCCAGCCAATTTTCTCTCCTTGGGCTCCTTCCAGCTCCATGGTGCAGCCCCCAGCACAGCACAGTGATCAACACATCCAGCCTGTTCGGGATGGTGGCTAGCACCGGCTCAACACATCCTACAAGGTGCTTTCTCCTTTCTTTACATGCCCCAGGGGGGTTGATGGCATCCTCTGTGCATCCTCCCTTACTTCTGTCTTGCTGAAGGGCTTGGAAAGGTTTATGTCTCAGCAAGATCTGTGCCATAACTCTCAAAAACTGGAGTGTAAGTGTTTGAAGTGCTCTCAAAGGGAAGAACTGGCACCTTTAACACTAGGAAATATAGTGACATCCACTCGCACAAGCTGAGGATGCTTCAGTTGTGTTTTAAGAGGGAGGCCTGCAGAGGAAAGAGATCTTCCAGTAGCTTTGTCACCGCAGTGAGAGTCTGGAGCTAACAGAGGAAATTGACTCTGCCAAGGTGGAGAGGAAAATGAATGAGTAATCTAAACAGGACCACTGAAAATCTCCTGGTGCTCTTCAATAAAGCAGAGATTAGAAGGAGGATTTGCAGCCTTGCTGCAGGCTGGGGCTCAGATCTGCCACTGAGGCTTTGCACAGGCTTGGGTGAACTTCTTCATCTCACCCTGTCCTCCTGTTTCTCCATCTGGGAAGCAGAGGCAGACTTCATTCCCCAGTAAAAGCTTCATTGAGTGATGGCTTTGAAGCCTTTCGAGATCTTCCAGTGGGGACAGAAGCCATAGGGATGCAGAGCATCGGGGTGGTGTGGAACAGAGAGTATGATCCGTCCTCCTTTCTGCAAGTGAACTCTTCCCTCAGATGCCTTCATCAGGCTCAGCTAATTGCTCATTTGATGTCACCAGGATCCCAGTGCTGCAGGTCAGCCCCAGCTCTGTGCTAGCACTGGTACCACAGGGAAGCAAGATTTCCCTCCTTAATACAAATAATAAAGAGGGACTTTCAGCCAACAAAAGATGGAAAACCAAAGCAACCCCAGCGGGAGCGTATTTCTATAAGCTAAGGGAAAGGGCAGGGAACCTGACACAGCACAAATCACTCTCCTGTCACTTGCTGTAATCTAGAAACACTCTATTAGAAACAAGAGCAGCCCCAGCTGCCGGCAGCGAAGTAGAATTGAGGCCAGGGATGAGGGCAGCTCAGGTTCGGGTCTGGCTGCCAGGTAGATGGGAGTCTCGGAGGCTGGTAAGCGCTGCACTGCTCTGCTGTGATTTATAAATACAGAGAGCTGCCCTGCTCAGCGACATCCATCACCCGCAGCCAGCAGATGTAGCTAGGGGGGAAATGTCTCCCTGCATCCCAGCTGGCCAGGCTCAGCTCTCTGCTCCGTAAGGACTGAGCCCCATGTTCCTAGTTTCTCTCCAAAAATGCCTTCTCTGGATGAGGAAGGGGCAGGAAACGTGCAGGGCTCATTGAGCAGTGCGTTCCTGGGGAGCAGGGAGGTGGCATGGGGACCTAATCCCCACCCAGACATGGAGGGCTCAGCACCATTGGGCAGCCCAGCTCAGTGGTCTGGATGATGGCAAAGCATCCATTATGCAAGGATAGCACATGTCCTCCTCTGGGCTCTTGCTCTTAATGAATTGGGCCTGGTGCCAGTGAGGTTGGGAAGTCGCCTCCTGCTCCCTCAGCCATGAGAGCTGTGAGCTCCCATGTCCCACCACTGAAACCAGAGCAGCAAAAGGCATCCGCTAACAGTGATTTACCTGGAAAAGGAGGTTCTGGGGAAACCGGGGCTCTTTGCCACTTCAGTACAAAGTGAGGCAATACTTGAAGGAGGGCAAAGAAATTCAAGGGTGTCAAAGCACTTCAGGAATGCAGATTCCCTTTGAGGTTTCCCAGGGGAGACCTTGGGCAGCATTTTAACATTTCCCATTTCCAAACGCATTTGCTCTGATCACAGAGGATGGAGCAGCTCAAGAGGAGGCAAGAAGCATCCCAGAGAGGAGCGAGAGCCTCCTTCTTCCCTCTTCCTCTGGTTCCATCAGGGTTTCTACCACCGCAAGACCTTCTCTATCTCTCCTATATGGCAGAACCAAACTCTCTGGACCATCCTAGCTCCAAGCACTGGATCTGGGGATCCCAAGCATCTCCTGGCCATGGGAAAAGCCCATCTGTACAGATTATTAAGAGGAGAACGTTTGCTCTATTGAAGAAGACAATTTGATGATGCAAGTTTAATGGGAGAACTGAGCAGGGTGTCTTAGAAATGGATTCAGCCCCATAAGTCATTTGTGGGGTGACACCTCCATGGCAGCACCCCTTGACCCTGAACACCATGAGCACATTGGCAGTGACACAGAGGCTGGGATCCGCAGAGAGCCACCAGCCCTTGGACAACCTGCCCTGCAGGTTATAGGAGACACAGAATGACTTGTCCATACACGGGGTAAAAACCCTGTTGGTGATCAAAAGTCCATCAGGGAGAGCCTTATGTGCTGTGAACAGCCCCCAGGGATAGGCATGGAGAAGCCACTGGTGAGCTGGGGAAGGGCAGAGCAAGGGGAACCCTTCACAGAAGCAGAGGAAAGCTCCAAAAGCAAGCATCTGCTCTCATCTTCTTGCCCAGCTGGGAAGGAATAGCTCTGCTCAGGAGTTGGAGCACATTGCTGCACCCCAAGGTAGACCAGGAAACCACCTTGGGTCCCTATGAGCATCGAGATAATCCCCAGGCCACCGCATCCATTCTTCCTTTCGTCATTGAAGGCAGATGAGGAGCCTGAAGAAAAGCACCCAGATTTCCTCCCAGCCATTCCAGGTCCCATAGGATGTGGCTGGTTTGCATCTAGAACACATCCAGCAGGCACCAACTGGTCGAGATCACCCCTTTGAACCTCCAAATGCCCTTTCCTGGCAATCAAGGAGCCATGGCAGGAGGTGAAGCACAACCTGAGCAGCCCCATGCGCTCACCCATCCCATCCCAACTCACCCAACACGGACTTACACTCACTCAGCTCCCCCTTTTTAAACACCCTGAAGATGGCTCCTGGAGCTCTCCTCTTGCTCCTACCTCCAAAACACTGCTGGAGAATGATCTCACCTCTTCAGAGCCAACCTTCTTTGCCTTCTTCTGCTGCTGGAGCCCAGAGCTGACCACCATGTGTCCACTCCTCCTGTGGGTAAGGCTGAGGAGCATCAGGAGTCAGAGACGTTTGCCTACGGATGGATCAAGAGGAGGGAAAGGGCTGGGGAAGTTGCATTCAAGCCAGCAATGTTTGCTCAACCTCTGGTTAGTGGCTCCACAGGAAACACCTTCCCATGGTCACCTGGAAAGACATGTTCCCAGTGTAGTAAGGGAGCAGGGAGTGGACAGGGTGCTTTAGGAGGTACACCCCTTGGCAGATGCAACTTCCTCTTCGCCACAGCTGGCGGAGAAGAAGAGGTTTCAGCACTCAAGATGCTTTTGCTCCCTGCTTTGCAGCGCTGAGGTCTGCTATGGCTGTTTATAGAGATAAAAGAGCTTTCTTATCCAGGACTAATCCAACCTGGCCTTGCTCCTTGGTAGCTCTGGTATGTGCCATTATAACGTTGTAGAGAACAACCCAAACCTGCCTGTTGCAGTCATGGCAGAGCTGATGGTGATAAGGAGTAGGTCTGTCCCACCATGGAGCTGATCCATGGCCGGTCCCCCACTATCAGCTCTTACGGATGGGTACCAGACGTGACTGGATACAACACCCATAGCCCCATTGACTTCCCTGGGAGCACAGGAGGCAGCAGAAGGCTCCATTCTCCTTCTGGAGAAGGTTACTCAGGTTAAAAGCATGTGTTCATGTGTCATGAAACCAAGCACTGCTTCCTCCTCCCACCACCCTCATCACGGAGCTGGGCGGTATCTCCAGTGCTCACCACAGCACTCCAGCCTCCTCACCTTTCCTGTCACACCCCTCCAAGGTGTGACACCACCACATCCACTCACACCATGGGCATGGGCTGGAGGAGACCTGCACGGACATGACAGCAGCAACCACATCCCAAAGGGTCACTGAGCTGGTACCCAACCTTACCTTGTGACATGGCACACGTCATCCTTTCCACTCCTATGCCATGATGGTGCCAGATGCTCATGGCAAAGCAGCACGGCTCGATGACTCACAGCCGTCTCCCAAAGGCTGCTCTCACTCCTCCCTAGGTATCAGGTACTTGCCATGCTCAGACCCTTCTTCAGATGCTGCTTCGAATAGATTCCGGATGGCTGAATAAGGCCCATATCAGCTGATTCCTACACCTCCATGAGGCCACATGCCTGTTCTAGTGCAGAGCTGCTCCGGGCTCAGGAAGGCTGGGACATTCACTGGGAAAATGCTGATTTTACAGGGGGTTCTATCAGCACAGGAGAAACAAAGCGCTACTTGGGATTGCTGCACATCAAACCCAGCCAGGAAGCGTTTCTTGCCAGCCACGAGTGAAGGAAGGAGAGGAGGAGAACCAGGTGAAGCTAGGGACAAAGCACCATCTGCCATATGTCTTTGCAGGATGCCAGCCAGGTTTTACAGTCCTGAAATGGAGATCTCTTGTTCACAAATACACGGTGGTGTCTGGTGAAATCAAAGGGCTTGAGGGGTCAGGAAGAAACCCTCCTCCATAGCCATGAGTCAGCCTGTAGCATTGCTCTGGGCAGGAAGCCACGCAAGTCATGGGCTGCAGTTGGGATGGAGATGACCACTAAGAGCATCACGGTTGTTCATAGCCAAGACCCTGATATGGGCAGAAAGCCCCCAAGAACTGCTCCATTATCAGCACATCATGTCCTGGAGACCTGCTGCTCCCATCTCCAAGTCTCCATGCTGGATCCCCACCCTGGAGCTGGGTTCCTGCAATGCTGGATGTGCTCCCTTCACCCAGGTGACACTCTCCATCCAACAGCCAGTCTCTGCGCTAAAGCCAATGTCACTGATTGCTACACAGCATTTCCCAAGGCTTTTCCCACATGGATACCACCATTGGAAAGCAACATATGAAAGAACACAGATTTTGCAGAGGGATTTCGTACATCATTAAGCTGTAATTCAAGAGGCACTAAGGAGATACAGGAGCCCTTCCACAAAGCCTTTCTTTCACTTTGAAGGTTTTACTTCTCCATCTTTGCCAGTCAGACCTCGCTTTGGTGGCTCAGGACTTTCCTCCTCATCTCACACTCACCCTCCACCCTCTCTGTACCCTCATTTCGAGGCATTCGGGTTGTTCCTCGCCCATGGTGAAGGAGCAGCTGTGAGCACAGCATGCAGAGCAGCGAGGCCAGGAGCAACGCTTGCCAAGAGACTTGAAGAAGGGCTGGTTATGAGAAGCTGCCCTTTGCTAGCTGGTTTGCTTCATGCCTCCCTTCCCACTGCGTGCTGCGCTCAGCCAAATATCATTAAAGGTTTCTCCACACGCTGATCACCTTATTTGCCTTCAAAGCCAGAGCGAGATCTCGCTCTTCAGGGAGAGGTGGTAGCGATTGCACCACGGTCAAAGCCAACAAAGGCTGCACAGACCGGCTTCGAGCTCGCCTGGCTGTGGGAATTGGTTGGGATGCTTCAGGGAGAAGAGGTTAATGCCTTCGAAGTGAATATGGGTTGGGAAGTGGAGAGTGGAAAGAGACATTTAGCTTCTAGTGGGTAATTATCGCCTATGGAAAGCTGGGGAGCTTGCTGACGGGAGGGGAATTATAACCCAGCATAAAACCGATCTCTCCCCCAGATCCGGTCTCTTTAGTGCTCAGGAGTGTTTGGTGTCATTCCAAGGCTCAGTTTCTGGAGCTTGGAAAGGTCCCTCAACAGACCTCCAGCATCACTGCAAAGCAGAGGCAGCATCCCTCTTGTTCAGAGGTGCACGGGGAGCGGGTGATGCCTCAGGGCAAGAGGCTGAGGGAAAACAAATGGCTTCATTCAGGAAAACCAGTTGTGGCGAGATGAGAAGTGACTTAATTACAGTAAGTCCCTTTACAGCAGATCTGCCAGGTGCTAAAAGACTTTTTAATTTAGCAGGGAAAGGCAGATCAACGCCAAGCATCTGGAAGCTGAACCCAGAGAAAATCCAATTAGAAATCAGGCAATGCCGCTAGCGGAGCAAGCGATGAAGTGATGGATTATTCATCCCAGCATGTCTAGAATTCAAGGGAGGGGGAATCTAATGGATCCTTCTAGCACTGTATCTGTGGATGATGAACACTCCTGCCCAACTTCAATGAGCGTGCTCGCTCCACTGCAAAAGCAAGGCTGGGAGTTAGGCTAAATGCAAAGTTCCCATGCACGTGACGGAGGACGACCCACAAGTCCTACTAGATAAGTTGCTCTGTTTCATGCTTGGAGGCATTAATAACCCAGAACTAGCAGCCAACTCCATGGAAACCAACTGGTAGTCAGTGACAAGTTCTCCTGTTGCTATAGGAACAGGGCCCAAACAAATAAAAATTACCTATAATTTTTCCTCCCCAAAGTTCTCCCACATCACATTTCCATAGCAACCAATTAGCCCATTAGTGATCTGAACCAAACCAGTGGACGGGTGCAAGCGCCCGGCTGCCTTGTCCTGCTCTGTCCTCTCTTGCAGTTAGCTGAGAAGAGCCATTAAGATAGTTTATGTCAGGTTAAGTGCAAACGCTTGAGCACGAGGAGTTGTGTATCTCAGGGCTGAATTCCTTCATGCCTTCCTCATGATATCTCTGCTACAAATGTCACTTGGTCCCTTCTATTTCTAGCTGTCGCCTTACACTTCAGTTTCTTGACCTTGATGTTTTCTTTCCAGACTTCTCATGTCTCCTCCGGGATCAGCATAGGTCTGGTTGACAGCTTCATGGCTTGGCAATGTTGTCTCATCCTTCTGGCCATGATATTCAGGTCTCTTGGCTTGTTGCTACCTTCTGCACCAAGCTAACACACTTCATCTGCAAGGTCCTTTGCAGGAGTCTCTTGTCATTTGCACTCTGCAACTACATCTCTCCATCCTCCTATGGCAATTTACTATCATGGGTCTCTTCCATCTCTAAGCCATGCTGGAGCATTGTTAAGCCATTTCCACCCATGTCCTGACAGTCTGAGGCCTAGGGAAGCTACTGCTCAACTCTAATTGGCCGAACCTGGTCTGAAGAGACCCATCACTGCCTTGTTTAAAATAGCAACGGATGCCATTGTCACCTTCATGGCCAAGGAAAGACATAGCTCTGCAGATGTAGGGCTAAAAGGGTGCATTGGATCCCCCTCTCTTGATTCCAAGTCAACCTGGACATCATGATCCTTCCCCAAGGCTGCTGGACACATTCACACCCCATGTGCTGCCTGTTAGGCCGAGTTGCGGCTGAGCAGCCAGGCTGCATGGCATCAGTGTATGGTCCTGTGCATCCCGCCTGAGCTCAGCAGTCGCATTACACGAGACGAGCGGCCACAGAGCAATCGGGTGTAAAAACTCAATTGGGAAATCAGAAATGATGCTAAAACCCAAGAACGGAGCGGCAGAATTGCTGTTGACAAGTGGTGGTGTAATTAACACCAACAAGTGCATCCAAGATTAGATGCATTAAACCACAGTTGCATGCCCACGGAGAGGAGATGCTACCTTCAATTAGAGCCAGAAAACAGGGTATGGAAAACAGAGATCAAGTCTGATTTCCTTCGCTGTAGTAGAAATCCACTGAAAATCCCTGAAATCCCCTGACTTGCAGCCACAGGGAAACAGAGCCCAGGTTGTCCTGGGTTTCTTTCCTAGGATTTGATTGGTTTGGCACCCCTCAAGGATTATGTTATGAAAACAAGGTAGAAAGGAGGGCAAAACCAATCAGCAATGTAAAGGCAAACAGCTGTGAGTCTTTGTATTTAAGGCCCTGGACCAGAGACTCAAGATTGCAGGTTTCAAAGTGAGAACAAAAAGCCCCACAGAAAGCAGCTGAACTCAAGGGAGAGCAGCTTTTCCTGCCTGGATTTGCGCAGCTTCCCTTTTTACCCAGCCTTTTGGATGGACAGACCTAATCCTGAACACCACAGATCCACGCTGAGACGCAGGAAGGGAAGAAATGCCTCAGGGGCTCAAAGCTCTGCTGAAATACAGCTTCCTTCTCCCATTCCCTTTGGTTTCGCCATTCCAGCATTCCTGGGAGGCTGGAATACGGGTACTCCTCGCTCCAGAGAGCCGTGCCTCCAGCTTTCCCTGGGAATCATGCAAAGCTGCTGTGCCTTCACCTTTCCTTCCAGCACGATGATTAGCAAGCTGCTCCCAAGAATAACCTACGTAGGTGTCCTCTGGGACAACCTGAATGCTCAGAACCTGGGGGCTTCACTTAACATCCTTTACTGGGACTTGTGAGCTGAACGTTTCTCCGGAGCCCCTCATATGAATTGTTGATAAGGATGAGTCAGTGGAAACAAGAGTTCTCATTGTTGGTTTCATCAAAGGCAAGAAAGATCACCCTGATTCCTGCGGATTGGATATCACCAGATGGGAGAGAATCTGCTGCAGAGACCACTGATACTCTCTGGAAGCCTGCCCACCCTCTGCATCTTCAGCTTTCAACACTTTCTGCTGCCACTTCTGCTCCACAGGCTCCTAAATACAGGAAACCCTGTTCCAGAGCATCCTCATCACTAGGCTGCAGGAGTGCATCTCCCATCACAGCACAGGGATGAACAGCCCTTCCTTCCCACCTCCAACCACTGGACAGGGCAGCGGTTGCAGCAGGAGCCTGGAGGGGACATATCCCTGTCTCCCAGCACTTACATCCCCTGTTACATGAATGGTCAGCATCTGGAGCCCTCACTGGGAGGAATAGGATGCTCATCTTGATGGTTTCTTCTTCCTCACTTTAGGATCCACTTGGGGTTATTTTTAGGTGCTCATTTTTACACCTTGTGTTTTCTGCACTGCTCTGCAGCTTCACATCAAATCTAATTTGCCATATGCTGTGCCACTTATGCATGTTAGATACTATGTCTTTACTCTCCTTATTACCCCTAAAATCAGTTCTACATGTCCTTCACCGATTACTGCCGAGTTGTTTATAGCCATGGGGTCTCCATCCCCAGGTCTCACCATCCCATGTCTGTGCTTCTCTACACCACATCCCACATCTCCACTTCTCGCATCTCTGCATTCATACCAGGCCTGTATTTCTCTATCTCACATCATGATATTAGAGTGAAAAACTCCTCATTCTAGAAAGAGTAACTGCTTGCTGGTGTTATCTGTGGAAAGCTAAGGCTGCAGCATACAAACAGAAGCACAATAAATTAATCATAGCTCCTTGCTCAACTAGAAAATCTGCTGTTACATCTAAACCAAGTAAAACAAAGCTGTAGAAGGGCAAGGAAAGTTCAGACAGAGCAAGTCCACCAAGCTCTGTCCTGAGGCCTTGCACGCTCAGCACAAGGCTTATGGGAATGGCAACACAACATCAGGGGCTACATTGTGGAGCCCCATCTTCTCACCTCCACATGCCCTGGGGAGCAGCGCTGGCACCCTGGGCTGGGGGCTGATGTATCCCTCCGATGGCTCATTGAAGATGCTGAGGTCAGGGTGAAGGGTTATTGTTCCAAGCCCAACCTGGAGGCAAAATGCTCCCTGTGTCAGGCAAGGGATGCAGCCCCACTCAAGATCTCTAATGCTGTGTCCAAGCCATTGCTGAGGACCAGGGATGGAGGCCAGGCTGCCGACCCGCTCCTCCCCGCCTGCTTCATTACCTCCACAATTACACACATCATAAATGCCCAATTAAACACTTGCTGCCAAAAAGGCATCTGAAGCAGAGGGCAGCACGCCTCTATGAGGAATATTCCCCCAGTCCCAGGGGCAGTGCTTCCAGCTGAATTCACTTAAGTCACACATGAATTCCCATCATTAATCACTGCCATCTCTGGCTGCACAAGTGCGAGCAATAGCAGACGAGGCATGGAGAGCTGAGCCCACATCCATGTACAGACACAAGACAGGTCAAGATGAGGACAGGCTGGGTACCACGTCTGCTGGAGCAGCAGCGCTGGGGATGCTGGAGATGCTGCAGTGAGATGGAGCCATCTCAGGGCTTTGCCAAGCAAATTGGCTTTGTATTTAATCAGAAACACCATAACCTGTCTGGTCAAGTCCCCACTGGGACATAGAGTAAGTTACCTTGCCCCAGAACGTGATCTGACCCCAGGGTGAGTGGAGCCTGGCTGCCATGTAGCTTCTCCGTTGTCTCATAAGGACCAAGTGGCATCAACATGAGCACAAAAGCCCTCCTTTCACCTCCCTCCTCCTCCACCAGTCCCATCTCCATGTCATCCGTGGGAATCTGATTATCAGCAAGGTCTCTGCCACTGTCAGATGTGATCAAAACCACAATTCAATTAAATCCGATTGGATTAAAAGATGAGGGTTGCAAGGATACAGGCACATACATCCAGGGCAGGATGCCATTCCCCAAGGAACTGGGCTGAGATCTGCAGGACAGTCACCTCTAGGTGAAGGAAAACTCAGGCCACAGCTCTGGCCCCAGGATGAACTCCATCCCTTGAGGCCAGCTCACACATTAGCCTTCCGGAGCATCCCAGATAGAGTAAGGTGAGCCCAGCATCCCAGAGATGCTTTTAATTCTTTCTCTGTTTTTGAAAGCAAATAACATTCCGAAGGAGAAACTTTGTCATCTGAGCAATGGAGCGGGAATGGGGAGGGGGGAAAACATGCCTGAAGATGAAAGGGAATTGGAGATGGGTATTTCATCTCTTGCTCTTGGAATGAACCTGAAAGCAACCAAAAGACAGAAACAAACAAAGAATCCCAGACACGGTTAATGAGCTTTGCATTTAAATGCGGCACCAATGTCACCGCACAGACTGCTCCTGCTAGGTCCCACCTACCCGCGATGGGTGCGGGATGGCCCCAGAGAGCAAACGTTGGCTGGGCTGAGATTTCCCTCGTGTTTACTAAATAGGAGATGCATTTGCAGGGAGCAAGGAAAAGTTTGTTAAATATTTTAGTACATCTGGTCCCCACCCCTCTACAGACTTACAAAATGCTTTGCATATTTATTTTAGCATGCACTAGATTGATGCAAAAATAGCATCACCAGCACTGGAAACAGCCCACTTGCTTTTCAGCTCGATCTTTGCATTGAATCAATGAATCCAAAATTAAACAAGGTTGGCTGAACTAAATCTATACAAGGACCTCTTTGCGGATCGATACACAGTTTGGATGCCTGGGATCTCTTTCCTGGGTGAAATATGAGGGAGAAATTGCTTTTGTTATTGTATTAAAAGAAATCAGATTTAATCTCCCCACATTAAAGATTATTTATCGGAGAGATGCTTTGCCCTAAATAATTCATGCTGGTTGTATAGTACCCAGAAGAGACAAGACTCCCGACTTCCATTCCTAATGAGAAGGAAAAGGACCTCAAACATACGGGATTCAGTTTCAGCAGCACAAGGAGATGAAACTCTCTTTGGCTTCTAGAGGGTGTCCTCCTCCACCACCATGGGAGAGCAGACACCCCCAAAACACAGGCAGAAACCACAACATGCTGTATATGGAGGAAGAAGATCTTCAGACACCTCCGGAGGCCAATCTCAGATCATCATCAGAGGCACAAGGCTTTGGCAGTGAGGTTTAAGGGATGATGGTGGTCACCAAGCAGCCAGAACCCATCTGGCAAAGGGTGGAAGCCACCTCAGTATGGCCATAATATAAACCCAGCCTCCACTGTCTGGGGCTGGATGTGTTGTTGTAATGTCATTGATGTCATGTCACTGTCATGGATGTGATGCTGTCACCATCACCCTGCAGCAGGGTGATGGAGAAGTCATCCCAGACTGCACCAATCGCTGGCTTTCAGCAAAGCAGGGCTGGAAGGCCACCAAAAGTCAACCCAGGCCACCCCATATGAAGTATATTGGAGACATGAGCCACAAGTGCCAGTGGAAACCAATCCTGGCCCAAACATGGAACAGAATCAGGGCTGAAGAGCACGGATTCAAAGGGGAAAAGAGATGATTGACCTTTTAGCCCATTGTGAGCACAAATCTGGGGCTGGCTCCAGGACCTGCCAGTGCCCAGCCAGGTCCCTTTCTCCTAAGCATTCTGCAGGGATTGATCCATTGAGGACTGTGCTAGCTCCACTCCAAATAAATCTGCCGATGAGCTGCTTCCATGAATGAAAAACGCATGTGCCAGTAAATTGGAGGTGAAAGAATACATCTGGTGTCAGCACTCCTTTCTCTTCCCCTCGGAATGAGTTTCATTAGCAGCCATATCGTCTCTGATAAAGTTAACGCCACCAGTTCTCTAATTGTTCCTGACACCTCCCTGTTGCTTTGATGATGGATCACTGCAGAAACACCAGCCCTAGGCAGGCAGGGGGGATAAATTCACCTCTTCAGGCTATTTCTGGAATTAAACGTAACAAAGCTACAGAGCCCATGCCCAGGGAGTGGCTCCAAGCTACGGGGAGCCTGGGGACAGGGGTGTCCCATGAGCCCTATGAGGTACCAGAGCTGGATGCAGATGCTGCAGTGCTGCAGCCAGCTCCCAGTGTGCTTCCTCTGAATGAGCCAGCGCATGAATGAAAGGAGGGATGAGATACAGGTGACCCTGATCAGACAATCCCAGTCCCAGGTTTCTCCATCTCCTTCATCCAACTCCATCTTTCAGCCTTTCTCCAGACCAGGAGCTGGGGAAAGCCAAAATGACTGGGTTTGGGGTCCAGTGCCCTCTCCCTGGGGTGCTGGCACTCAGGCCATTTGCATCCCCATAGGAAGGGACTCCATGGTGTGAAGGATGCGGAGGGACCTGGTGCTCAATTCCCACTCACACCTCAGATGATTTCAGCCCTCCCATGGACAAGGTAAGGGTGGTTACAGCAGCCAGATCTACTCAGCATCACCTTGGGATGCCTGGAGGAAGCCAGGTGGGATAACGACAATGCCAGCACCCCCTGCCTCTGCATGAGCCCCATCCCCACGCTGTCCCTAATATCCCTGGATGGCCAGCAATCAGATTCACTGCTTGCAACACACCCAAGCATGCAGCAAAGAGGCAACAGCTGCTTCCCACTCTCCCACATCAAGGATTTTAATTAAGGAGAAGATTTAGGGGAATAAAGGGCAAGATCCTTCCAAAAGCTGTAATTAAAGAAACAGAGGCTGAGGAGGGATGACGAGGAAGGGCACATCCTGCAGCCAATGGGGCTCAGCTCAGGAAGGCAATGCAAGGGGAATAGAGAGCATCACCATGTCTCCATGGCAGTGGCACAGCCTCCCTACAGGCAGAGCCCTGGGAGCCACCAGCACCTCCTGGCTTATCCCTGGCTCCCCGGATTGCATCCAATAATGCTGCTCATCCTTCCAGCCCAGCTTTGCTGAGTCCATGTCCCTGTGCAGCACCAGCCAGTATCAATTCAGGTGAGGCAGTGCTGGATTCGCATGGCAGCTGCTGTGTATTTACACAGCAATTATGAGCCCTGCAAGGGGGAGGAGGCAAAAAGCATCCCTGGGGATCCCATTCCAAGGGCTGGGAGCAGCTACACATAAGCTAAACCCCTCTGGCCACCAGTATAGGTACACCAGGCCTAATTTCCATTGCACAGTCATATAATGGGGAACCCTCAAGCTCATTCAACAGCTTCTCATTGCCAACACTGAGCAGGACCTGTTGCAGGCACTGATATTCTGCAGGGCCTCTGCAGCGGGTCGAGATGACCTGGGAAGTAATGGATTGCCTTGCTAAGCTGGAGCAGGGGTGTTTGGAGAAGCCATGCACGCAATGCACACTCCATGGAATTTGGAGCATCTTCAGACCCAAACTGGAGTTTCTGTCTGGAACCTTGGGGTTTATTCATCATATTTCAGCTTCCATGAGAAGAAAAGGAGCCTATCACTCTAGAAGAGGCATTAGCAGCCCTAAGCAGGGAATGACACCAAGGAAAACACAACTGATATCAAGGTAACTGCTTAGGTTCATCAAGGTTCCCATCTCCTCCACTCCAAGCTGCTCCGAGATGTAAATCAAGTGCAAAAGCCACCCTGGCTCGCCAGGCTGCTCCGCAGCCCTGTGCCCACGTGCCTGCAGCACTCTCCGGAGCCGGGAAATAAACAGCTTGTTCCAGCACCACTTGGTATTTCAGGAAAGGTTAACGCAGCATGTGAGGGGCCAAGGCAGCGCTCATGCGGATGGGAAGCCTCCGGAACCAGGGCTCTCTCTATAAGAGGTGATGTCCTCAGCTCCCCAAGAGCCTTTGCTTCAAGCTTTAGTGTTTTCAGGCTTTGCATTGCTAAAGCTTCCTTCTCCCACCCCCATGGCTCCCCAGCAACATTCCCACCTCGGAGAAATCAATGGGAATTTCAAGCCGAGAGGGAAGCCAGGAGAGCTGCGTGCACAGGGTAAAGCCAGGAGGTTTCCCCCTGCTTTGGGGCTCCTGTTGAAGGCAGCAGTAAATCACCCCAGTTGGCCAGCATGCTGTCAATGGGGAGTTGTGGGTGCAAATCGTAGGGGAATGCAGCAGCAAAGCAGCTACATGTGGACCGGTCCCATCCTTGCTCCATCAATACATATGCACTGGGGATGGATTCACAAACCAGGCTGCTAGGAGAGACAAGAAAAGATGCTTTATCCAAGTCAGTGGTGAAGACTCATATCTAGGGATGAGCAATTAAAAGGGAGGGCACCAAAGCACCTGGATACCCATGGATAAACCAGAGCTTGAGCTCTCCTCACCCCAAAACAAGCCACCTACCTTTCTGTGTTGAGAGAAGACATCCCACCTGTGGAGATGCAGCTCACCATAGGCAGCAAAGACCTTCTCCACCCAAGCGCATCTCACTTAACCCCATCCCTTTCTGATGGGGCTGCGTTAGTTCCTGCGGGTACCATCTGAAACGATTTGTAAAGCCTCTGCCTGGGCCTGGAGAGGCTGATTCCGTATTCCTGAGGCCTCATTGGTATTCTGCAGCTTCAGCTCATCAGCACTTAGGTGCTACAAGAGCGAGACCGGTGGAAGTTTCTGGTCGAGACAGCTATTAGGGGAAGCATTGAGCACATCTCCTACGAGCCAGTGCCCTGCCTGAGCTCCCTAATTTACGCTATCGATCTCACAAGTGCCCACAGGCCACCTGAACCAGACAAATAAACCCCAAACCCGCCCTAGACACAGCCCCCTTCAGAGAGAGGAGGGAAATGAAAGCGAACCGAACAACCCGCGGCCCCAGAAAGCCGCTCGCATCCTCGCATCCCCTGCTAGCGCTATTAGCCAGCGCTATTAGCTAGCGCTATTAGCCAGCCCTCCTGCACAAAGAGCTCTTCAGGAACGGCGTGAGCTCCGGCTCGGCAGCTCCTGCAGAGGCACAGCAAAGGGCCACTATGACCAGTACCTGCACCCACAGTGTTCTGCGAGAGTGCATGGAGGGGTCTGCCCTCTAAAAGAGGGGCTGGTCCCATTGCATGCTGCTCCTTAAAGGGTGGGGAGAGGTGTTTTAAATGCAGCCCTGCCGTTCCTTCACACACTGGATGCGCTGAGTTTTCCCTTCTCTGCAGTGAGAGCCGTGTCCTCCTCACCCAAACCTATGGATATCTTGCGATGGGAAGCGAGTGGGAACAAAAACACCTCTTTTTGACCGTGTTTGAGACAAACGGGAAGGAAAAAACCCGCCGTTTCTCCTAAGAAGGGAGCCCAACGTGATGGATTTTGCGCTTCTCCCGGAGTTCTTCCCCCGGAGGCACTGATGCATCTTTAATAGGGCTCCATGTAGCTGTTCAGCCGCTAATTGAAACACAGACATCCCCCCCCCCGGCCCGCTCCCAGCGCATCCCCGCACCACACACGGGTGGGCACGGAGCGGGGGGGTCTCCTCGGTCCCGTCCGCGGGCACAGACACCGAGTCCCGGCGCTTGAGGCTCCGGTGTCCCCGGCCTGATCCCGGCTGACAGGGAGCGCTTGAGGCGCTGCTTCCCCCTCGCGGCCGCGCACGGCCCCTGCGGCCCCCAGAAGGACGGGGGGGCCGTTCCGCTACCCCCGGGCCCGGCAGCGATGCTCTGGGTTCCCCTCATAGAGGACCAGTGTTACCCTATGGTACAAGGAGCAAGCAGGACACACACACCCCCCCCACCTCTCCCAGCATGGGATGCTCAGAGCATCCCCTGATGCTCAAACAGCAACAAGAGGAGCCAGGAAGGGTGTTTGAGGGTGAATTTTATTGGAAACAGTGGGTGGGATGGAGGGGTACAGATTGTTCTTAGAAATACACGGGTAGAGGGGCTGCTGATGGGAGCTGAAATCATTGTCCACCTTAAAGATAAGCTGCGGGGTCCAGGGCTGTTGATCCTGGGAAAGGAAAATGAAGAGAGAAAAGCCCCATGTAGAGTGAAGCAACACAGGGAGGTGCTGGGCTGCCTCTTCGGCAAAGCCGTGCTTCAGCCACAAGGGCCCAAAGCCCACCCCCAGAGGCATGGAAAGGGCAGTGCTCCCTTTCTGCATAATACAGGAATGAGGATATTCCCCAAGGGGAAAAACACCATGCGAAACCAAATCATCATTCCCCACAGCACCAAAAAGAGGCAGATACAGGAAAGGAGATGAAACAAGGAGAGAAAGAGGGCGAAATGCTAAACATCAAAACAAAAAACAATCCAATGTAACCAACTATGGCATAAAAATACAATTGTCCATCAAAGCTGTCAAACGGAGCGGGTAAGGATGCTCCCAGAGAGCAACGGGTGGTTTGCAGAGCAAGACTGAGGAGGGGGACATGGAGAACATCAATCACCTTATTTTACATAGATTGGTGGTGTTGGAGGTCAGGGTCGCACCAAAGCTGAACTGGGTTTGTCCAGCCCAGGCTGGGTGTCTCAGGGGTTATATTGACACAGGGAAGGGGATCATAGTGATGGAGAGGACAAGCACCAGCACTGGGACATGAAGATCTGGAAACCACGGGCCCTGAAGCATCATCCCCAGGGAGCAGCTTGCAGGAAGAGATGGTTCCAAGCAGCCCTGATCCCAGGCAGAGCATCCTCAGTGCTGCTTTAAGCCCTGTTTGGAGTGGGGAGCAATGAAGTTAAGGGGACATCATTCATCCCTTGGTGGGGAGGACAACCCTGAATGCTGGAAATGCACCCTGAAATCCAGACCTCCAGGGTAAGAATTTCAGGACAAAAAAAGTGAAATTCAGTTAAAAAATAGATGCATTTCTCTGCTATAAAAAGAAGAAAAAAATCTTAGGCCAGGGTGTTTTCAATGGCCCCTTCCCCACCACCCCAAATGTAGCCAGAGAAACGCTAGCCCTTTCATCAAATCTGCTGGCCACAGAGACAGTCACACATTCATCCTCGATTTAAAAATATATAATATTATCCATATTGCACACACACAAATATATATTAGAAAAGAGGGGAAAAAAAATCCCTCTGAAAACTCAAATCTATTAAAAAAAAGACCCCAACAAAATCCACAGCCGGTGCCTTTTGTCCCATGATCCATGTACAGTAGAAACCAGAAATCCCTTTTGCTCCCGTAGCTCCTCGCAGAGTGTGCTCAGGCTGGGAACGTGGGGAAACACATCGGGTTTTCACAGTGGATTTGTTAGTGGAGAAGGAACTGCTCCTCCCTTCTCCCACGCAGAAGGGCTTTAATTTATAGCAAGTTAGATTAAAACTAGGAAGCGCGTTACAAAGTCCATTATATATAGACATCAAATGTACAACCGGCGGCAGCCCCCATGTGAGTCACTGGGGTTTCAGGCTTGGCTGACACCTTGGCGGGCAGCTGGAGGGTTCAAAGGCAGCTTGGGACATGAGGGGTGCAAGGAGAGCCTCCAAACCAAGCTGGTGTCACAGTGCGAGGTCTTACATGAGCTCCAGGTTGGAGAGGAGATGGAGCAAGGTCTTCTCCAGGAGCCAGGGAAGACAGAAGGTGTTAGATGCCCGCAGTGGGGATGCATCCTCTCAGCCCAGGGCTGGAGGGGAGAGAGGCAGCACCCAGTGACCTGCTTGTCTCCATCTCCTTGTGCCTGCGCAGAGAAGGGAGCGCTGGGTGAAGTCCTGTGGGGAGAGCTTGCAGCGAGGTGGGCTCAAGGAAGGATGCATTATGGTTTTGTCACCCCAAGGGAGCAGGGTATTGACTGATGGAGGGAGATGTCCAATCTGGTGCTACCTTGAATGGTTGTGAAGGCGTCAAGCCAGGCATTACAAGAGCCTCTGGTGTGAAAGGCATGCCCAAGGAGCCCCACGGCCCCCTTTACGCTGTGTAGGCTCCTGGGGGCAGAAAGCCAGGCACAAAGCAAAGGCGAGCAAGACCAGACTGCAGGGAAGGGGCTTTGGGCAGGCAGGGGAGAAGAGTGGGGCAAGCACAGCAGCGTTTTCTTCCTCTGCCTTCCCCAGGCAGAGAAGCATAAAGAAACATAAACCCCCTGTGCTGGAAGGGTTGATGCCCAGAAGGGATATATGCTGGTGTCAGCAGGGAATTCCCAAGCCTTCGGTCTCCGTGGCTTAGTTGGAAAGGTGTTGGCTTCAAAAGGCTCATCCTGGGGGATTTCATTTACAGGGCAAAGAGAAAAGAGACTGCAAGGCCAGATGGGGCCAGAGATGCCCACGGGTTGGGGAAGTGCGATGTGTGCAAACCACCATTAACTGGAGTCCTCATTTGCTCTTCTACAGGGAAGCCAGGACGGAGGGGACTGCACGAAGCCGTGAGGTTGGAGTTAGGAGTCTTCCCCGAGAATCTCTGTCACGAAGGAGGCCATGTCAGTCTCTTTGGTGTCGTGCAAGGTAAAGAAAGGGTGTTCCTGCCAACAAAGACCAAAGAGAACATCAGCTGATGTCCAAGGAGAGTCCCTGGGGGATGTCACACAGATGGGAGGTGCTGGGAGAGGTAAGCACCAACTTCCTCCCCAACCTCCCATAGACACCATCCTTTAGCTTAAAGATGAACTCAAGCATTTCTAGGTTCAACCCCAGCAGGACACCCCACCTTTGCAGCTGTACTACCATCACTTGAGGTCTTAATTCACCAAGAGCAGATAGGTCAGAGGAAGAAAACACCTAGAAAGCCCAACCTCACCCATGAAACCAACACTCCCATCCCGCTCCATGCCTGAAAAATGACCCACACCTCCTGTGGTCCCATTTCCCCAGGATCTGCTGGACCATTCATTTCATTTTGGACACGTGTGGGGACAAAGACCAGGAGAAATGGCTCCACACTTACCATAAGTTCTAAATAGTTCATTCGCTCAGCAGGGTTCTTCCTTAAGCTGAAAGAAAAAGGACGGGAGAGAAAGGCTGTAGGAGCTCTCTTTTGGCTGGATGTGCTCCGTCACAGAGCATCTCCCCTTCCCAACCAGCATGACATTCTTCTCATGGGCAGCACCCATTCCTCTCCCTCCTTGGCCAAGCAGGTTTGTACCACCAGCAAAGCAGCCAAGCAGGAAACTGGGAAAGGACAACTCACAGTGCTCTGCCACAAACGGGGTGGAGAGGAGATAGGTTCCCACCACCCATAGGGTGAGCCTTGCCTTGGTGGGCTCACCTCTGCCTGGCAGCTCCCAGGGAGCTGTGGAACACCCTGAGGGGAGCAGCTACCCATGAAACCACAAATCAGCTTCACCCAGAGACACCCAGAAGATGCCAGGGCTTCGTTCTCATTTCATTGCTGCTTTGCCAGAAACCACCAACACTTCAGCAGCAGCGAAAGGGGAAGAAAAACCACTGCACCTTCCAACCAGCCTGGGTGAGTCAGGCCGAGAGCAAAACCAGTCTGAGCAGCGCTTCCTGCCATGGCCAAGCACCAGCCCCGGTAGGATAAAGTGATGTTCTGAAAGGACAAACCCAGCCCCATGCTTCGCTCCAGCCCCTCACGGATCAGGGCTCCTTTTCAGCCAGGCTGGGAGAAGCCACCAGTCCCTGCCAGAGACTCACCACTGCGCTGTGAAGTCCACAAACTCCTTGGAGAAGCGATCAGCAGGGAGCTGGGGCGAAGGCTCCTCCACCACTTGCTTGAGCTGTTGGAAGGGAGTCCCCCAGGACTCGTATGGGAAGCGAAGAATGGCCAGCTCGATCTGAGGATGGAGACAGGCTGGTGTGAGACACTGGGACCAACTTGACAACACGCACCCCTACCTCAGCCAGCTCAAGTCTAAAATGAAAACCTTCTTTCCTTACAATGCATTTTCAATGTGGGTCATCTCACTCTTTTCTTTATTTAAACAAAAAGACCTAGAGGCCAAAAATACTCCCGTTGGAGGCTGGCTCAGAATACTGATGCATTTACAGGAAGCCACCAAAGAGATGTAAAATGGGATTATTGCAAAAGATAAGTTACAGTGCACCATTTCTGCACTGGCTTCCAAAGGGCTTTGCTCACCATAAGGCAGCCTCTGGGCTTCAAGCTAGTATTGTATGAGCTAGACCTAAAAAAACCCAAGAAAAACCAAGTGCTAGAATATCACTTATTAAGATCTTTGCCAAAATCATCTCCATCACTGGGCTCCTCCTACAAGTCATCTCTGCTCCATCAAGCAGGAAAAAGCTTGTCATGGCTCTTGGGCAGTATCCTCATGCCAAGGGTCAGCTCCCATCTTGAAATGGGCAACAGAACCTCCAGCCCTGCCTGGCAGGGTGGGACAGGATGGGAGGAATAAGGAACCTGAAAGGACATGGGGCAGAGCCAGATGTCCCCGCCTGACTCTGGCTTAGGTCAGGGGAGCTCAGCTCCTGCTGTCTGGAAAAGTGAATGAAGCCACCAGCCCAGAAAGGCCCGGATTAGCCCTGCAACTCAATGGCCTTAAAACCAGCTGGGCTGAAATCAATCAAACCCCTTCAGAAACAAAAAGGAAACAGGAAGCCAGCCCAGGAGGAAAGCATTAGAGGGAGTCAGACAGGTTGGGGCTCCATTCAGCTGCAGGCTGGCTGGCCTTCAGCAAGGTCCCTTCTCCCATCCAGCTTTGGAAAGGTTCAGAGATTTCATCATCCATGCAGGGTCCCATCCCACAGCTTCCTGCATCTCAGGAGGAAAGCTGGAGCTGATTACATTTCCAGTCTGGCAGCCCAGCTCTGCTCTGGCACAGGGACACCAAGGAGAGGAGCTGAGGTTCGGTACCGCGGGCAGGACTGGCTGCGGAGAAGGGAATTTAGCACACGCAAACACAGGGATGCAGCGCCCAAAATAAAGGCCGCAGCTAGCAGGGAGCAGGAAGAATTCCTGACAACAATCTACCCGCAGAGAGGCAGTCTCCTGGAAGGCGAGACGCGTTCCCAGGCGGCATTCCCTTCAGCCAGCAGCTGGGATTTCCTTTGTCCTCTGGCGCCAGAGGATTTCAGCTGCTTTCTGTGAGATCCGTTTCTTGCAGGAGGTAGAGAAATCATCCCCAGCAGCTGCGATCTTGGAACTGAAAGTATTTCCCCTTCCTGTTGGCTGCTCTGAGCTACCCCTGCAGGCAGGACTTGCTGCAAACCGTGCACAGCAGCCCTTGCTGCGGCAGGACAGGCTACCTCACCCCAAGGCTTTGCTAACAGAGGGGTAATGCATGCAGGAAGCCTGTGACCCAGCTGCAGCAAACCCTGCTCCACTCAATACTCCTCCAGCCAGCACATGGGGAAGTGCAGAGCAACTAAAAGCCAGACTCTTGGATGCCCAACTAAGCCCATTGTCACCCAGATATTGCCCCTGGGAGTCTGCCATCCACAGCAACATAGTTCAGAGCTAAGTGGAGCTATCTGGAGCTGGCATTGCACATCAGTAGCTCTGTGAAACCAAGGGGTACAAAGGAACCACATGGGAATAATAGGCCTTTATATATCCCCCAGGATCCAGCAGGAGCATACAAGAAGAGAGGAGGAAAGAGAAGGGGCAGAAGATGGATTATCTCCTTGTAAGCTTGCCACCCACAGCAGTGGTACACCCTGGCTCACAGCTACCTGCCCTGTGTGCATAAGGCAGCACCTCTACCACGTACCCTCAGTAATGCATCTCATAACTGAGCTATTGCACTCAGGATTTAGTCCCATTTGATGGGCATCCACACGGAGTGAAGCCACCCGCTGCCACTGTCAGAGCAGGGATAGAACCCAGCCAGCACAGACCCCATCCCAACACCATGCCTGCAGGATGCTGGTCCCAGCATAGCCCAGTTACCATTGTGATGCCCAAACTCCAGACATCCGACTTCACATTGTAGCCCTTCTGGTTCAGCTCAGGGTTTATTCTTTCCGGCTGTAACAGCAAAATGGAAGGTATTACAACTCTATCTCATTAAACCAGTGCAAACCCCACAGACCAAATCCCTGGCTCTAAAACCCAGACTGGGTTGATTCCCATGGCTTTTGTCCCTGTGGAGAGCAGGGTCTGAGGTTCAGTCTAGCACTGATGAAAGCCAAGTTTTCCTCCACACAGCTCACAAACTCTCCCCTCCAACTCCTGAGTAAGACTTGCACTACTCCTACAGCATGATCCCTGCCCTAGGAGCACAAGCTACCTACACAAAAGGCAAAGGGAAATTCAGAGAGGCTTGAGGATGAAATGATATTGCCAAGAAAAGCCCCAGCATTTTCTGGCCAACAAGGAGCAGCCCTTCCAACCACCACAACCAGCACCAGCCAGTCTTTCACTCTTGTGCAAATGGAAGGAGTCTGCTGTGGGATTCACACAAACAGCAGGGTTTACAGGGAGGGTAAATCTGTTCTTGGAGTACTCTGCTGAGCCAGGAAGCCCTGAGCACTCTCAAGTGGTTTCTTCAGAACAGAGGTGAACACCAAGGCTATTTCTAAGCAGCAGCCTCTTCAAGTCAAGGCCGAAGGCAGCGGGAGGCAGCCAGCACTGGTCCCATGTGAGCACACTTACAGCCATGTAAGGTTTGCAGCCAGCATCCATGGTCTTCGCAACAGAGTCCACCAAGTAGCCGCTGATCCCAAAGTCACACATTTTCACGTGTCCTTCCTTGTTGATCAGCACGTTGGAAGGTTTCACGTCTACAAGAGAACACAAGAGGGCAGATTGAGCCTTTGCAGAGGCATCACTGAGCCTGACACACCATGGACAATTCCCTGTCTACCTGGGAGGGGACCAGGCAGTCCCTAACACAAGGGAAGGGAAACAAAACCCCATCAGACTCCTATTTCAATAGAAGCTGTTCATAGCTAAAACCATACCTATGCTCTCCAGGCAGAGCAGGCCTCCTCTCTAACCAGGCAGGTCAAAAGGTTGGAATAAAATGAGGAGCTAATGCCCCAGCTCCTTAGGAGACACTTATGTGCCCAACACAGCCTTATAAACCCAACTCAGTTCTCAGGACAGCTCGTCGCATGCCCATTGTGATCTGTCCATAACTGCACAAGGAACTCTACCAGGATGAAGAGCAGGACCTGGGTGTTACAATTCCCACCTGTGATTTTATAAGGTCTCCTTCAACCCTTGCTAGACTACCCACACAAGAAGGCGTGGGGATGTTGTCCCCAGGAGCTACCTTCGAGGCACTTCTGTACTCTAAGATACAGAGATGCCCACAAAACACAGGTAGTAAGGAATTCTGTCATTATATTCAACACCTCATTTGGAAAGATGGAAGAGAACTACATCATGCAAGTAGATGCACGGGGGATACACCTCAGGAACAAGCTTTGGGCATCTAGATTTGTCCACCATCATCCTAAGTACCACTAGACCCCACTGCAAGCATCCCATAGGGACACAACACACATCTGGAAAGGAGTCCTCACATAACTTATTTCAAGGCTAGATCTGCTGCAACATCATGTCCACCTCATCCAGCACCTACCTCTATGGATCACAGACAGTTTACTGTGCAGATGCTCCAGAGCTCGTACAATCTGGGGATAAACAGATAAATAGAGCACCCATTAGTCACATACAGCACCAGCCCATCACTGCAAACAACCACCCATTTCTACATGCCATGGGCCTCAACAGAGGCCTCGGACAGGCTCAGAGGATGCTCAAACCCAGGTAAGAACCCAAGAGGCACTCACAGACACAGCCATTTTCCCCAAAATGTCTTCAGGGATTGTTTTTTTCTTCTCCAATACTTTCTTGTAGAACTTGTCCAGGGAGGTGTCCATGAGCTCCATGCAGATCCACACATCACCCTAAGGATGGGGAGAAAGCAGGTGAGAATTCCCTGGAAATCCCTGGGAGCTAAAGGGAGCAGTGGGGAAGGATGGATAAATGGACACTGCCCCTTCCACACAGGGCAAGCCACGGTCGCTGCCATGCAGCTGCTGTTGCCACCACCAGCACACAGGCTCTGTACTAGACAGCAACGGGCATAGATGCCCTGGTACCACCAAAACTACGTGATGGCCTCCCTTTGAGGGTCTACCCCATGGACAACATTCTTGAGCATTTGCCACAGAAGTGAAGAATGGGACCTGGTCAATGTTGCCTGAAGGAGGCAAGCCTTTGACCTTTAAGCATCTCATACAGCCCAGCTGGGCTGAAGGGAAGGCTGAAGGAAGGTGGGTTGGGACAGTTTAGTGCCTTCAGCACAATCACACAGGCCCCAAATGCTGCACAGCCCCATCAGCCATCCACTAGCTCAGTACCTCGCGGAAGAGGGCTCCATAGAAGGTGACAGTGTAGAAACAGTCAACTGTCCTCATAGAGATATCCAAGTCCATCAATAGCCTCTTCTGCTCCTGAGTGTTTACAGTTGCTCGGATCCTCTGAGACAAACAAGAAAGAAGAGGGGATTTATGTTATGGGATAACACCACTATCGCTCAGTCTGACCAAGAGGACCTGAAGTCTTGATGCCAAGGCAAGCGTCTGATGCTTATTTTGCAGCCAGTAGCACCCAGGAGATGCCCAGATTCTTCCAGACAGCACCTCAATGAATGGCAAACCCTTGGCAAGCTCTGCACTGGATGCAGGACCCAGCTGGCAGCCTGGACAGGCTCTCTGACATCCACACTTTGCACTATCTAACTGCAGGCACCAAGCCTGGATTTCAAAGCACAGACCCTTCAACAGCCAAACCGCACCAGGAATGCTGGAAGCTGACAAACACAAGCCCATTCCCACTGTTGTGATCAGCGGAGCTCAGCAAAGCCTCTCCACTCCCTTGGAGCTGCACATCCTGATCTCCAAGCAGCTCTCCTCACCTTCACAGCCATGATGGTGCCGCTCTGCGTGTGCCGGACCTTCTCCACCACGCCATAGGCGCCACGGCCCAGCTCTGAAATTGCCACCAGGTCATCGGCTTCCACCTCGAAGTTCTTTAGGGATAGAGACAACAGAATATCAGATATGAGCACATTTATCAACAAGGACATCAGCAAAGGTCCAACACTTGCAGAGCATTTCCAAGTGACAGGACCTATAAGACTATACCACCAGCTCCTATATGTACCAGAGGCATCACACTTAGAGAAGATGGGTCCAAACCCTCTCATCTCATACTCACCAGCGCTCATTTAATCCCCCTTTGCAGCTAGAGATCAGGACCTTCCATCCTTTAAGCCAGGGCATGCTGCCACTGGAAAGGGCACTAAAGGTTGGTGCCTCTCTGCCTGCTTGGGATTACCCACACAAGGGCATGTCTGTGGTTGCTGAACTACTTGCAAGGTTTTAACAGCTCCTGTGTCAACATAGGCAGCAGTCAGGAGCCTCTGCCACAGCTCAAAATCCCTATGTGCAGACTAGGATGCCCCACTTTGCCCCACATCCCAAGAGATCACGGGTCACAAACACACCTGTGTATCTAATAATACTTTTCTGCCTGTGCAAAGCCTTCCTTAGAATGGTATATGCAGCAACCCAGCAACTCAATTCCTAATTACTGCTGTGTTCAAATGGGTTTTATCACCATCAGAAAGGTAAACCATGAGTTAACACCAACAAAGGAGCACAGGCAAGTTCAACTATCTTGTTTCAAGCTGGAAAAACCCCATTGCCACTGCTGACACAAGCAAGTGCCCCACGCAGCAGGGAGTCAGTGAGCTCCTGAACAAGCTTCCCTAAAGACATGTTACTCTGCAATTGCCTGTCCTGCTGGGCAGGGCACAGACTGGGTGAGTGAGACATGGGCTATTTTTGGGCACTGTGTTCATCGACTCCTAATAAGTCACAGACCTCCTTTTAGCCTGGCTTTATCCAGCCTCCAGTTTTCCTCTGGTCTCAGGGAAACACAAATAATACCAGGATGCCAAATTGCCCCAGTAGCCACAAAGGCAGCGAGGGTGGGAAACATGCACAGCGCAGCGCCGGATACTGTGCCTGTGAACTACACCCAGAGCAGGGAGGAAACAGCCTTTGGTGTTAAAGAGCCAAGCTGGAGATGTGGCTGTTGGGCTCCTGGCCACTGAGTCCCCTCAGTGCTGGCCATAGTGACCAGCTCCACTGGACCTTCCTGCCAGCCCTGGCTCCAGTTATTCCAGCCAGATGGCTGGCAGCTGAGGCAGGGAGCAAGGGAGGGCTGTGCTTGAGCTCAGCACTGAGCTATGTGCTGCCCAGCACAGGAAGGTGCCAGCCCTTTCCTGGGCAGGACAGTGGATCCTGAATTGAGGAGATTAGGGTAAGGGGAACATGTCTGACCCCACAGGCAGCTGAAGGAGAGGAGCAGTGCCAGCTCCCAGCTCCTGCAGGGGCCCTCCAGAAAGGATCTGGTGGTGCTTTTCAGGACACGTGCTCTGCAGTTGCTCCACATTATTGTTTTGGGCTTCTTCTTTCCCTAAGGCTTCCCCAGAAACTGGCAGTTCCCAGCACACTCCAAGAACTAGCATTGCCTGCCCTGCAACAAGAGGTGATGCACAGAGAGAGCCAGCGCTCTCCTCCTCTGGGAATGGATGTAGGGCATCACCTGCATGGATCTGATGGACCCATCCACCCCATAGCCTACAGCCGGCCTCTGCCCAAGCCCTCCTCCTCCATCATGTCATTCCAAAACACCTATGCCAGAGTCCTGCACACACTGGAGCAAGGAAGGAAGTGACCATAGAGAGCTTTCCCCAAGCTACAGCTCTCTCCCCTTGCACACACCATGCCCAGCCTGCTGCAGACATCTTATCTCCCTGAGCTATTAATACACACAACACAATGGCCAGAAAATGGCACAGGCAGCAGGATTGTTCCCTGGACACAGCCAAAGCTTCCTCTCCTCTCCCTTAACCCTAAAACCTTGCACTGAAGCCGAGGGGCCCAGATCCCATCAGCCTGGAAGCAGCTAGCCAATGCTAGCTAGATCCAATGCATGGTATTTTTAGCTCAATTACAAACAGGCCTCTGCAGTCCTAGGAGAGCCCGTAACAAGAGCATGAAATAAAAGAGAGGCAGTGGCTATTTCTAGCAGTGTTTTTCATCAGGTCACTAGGAAAGGCTCTGGAGAGAAGCTTTATGCCCAGCTTCTCCTGGGCTATGGGCAGTAGCAGCCCTGTGGGTAGGCAGGACAAAGGGGACTTTAAGCCAGAGTGTGCAGTGAGGCCACACTGATTTAGGGCATTTGGGCCCTAATCCCAACCACTGTGATCTCCCACTATGGGCAAAACTGCACACCTAGCATTCAATGTCACCCATCTGCCCTGCATAGATCTGCTCAGAGACAAGGCAGCTTACAGACATGTTCAGTTCCTCAACCATCACTGCTCTCAGTATACACAGACACCCCACTGCTCCACAAGGAAAAGGTCCTGCAGTGGGATGTCTTATTCCTGCAAAGATGCACCCCACAAGACTGCACCAGGAGGACACTATCCTTCTTCTGGCGCGCTCTGAAATCCCAGGATCTGATCTGACAGGTTGGTCAGGCATGATCCATAACACTCTGCATGCATGGGGTAATTAAAATTGAAAGCAAGCAAAAAAGAAACCACATTGACACGTACTTTATCTCCGATGGTAATGAATGCTCTGGAGTCCAAGTTCCTTGGGGGCCTGTAAGGAAAGAGAAAGAGTCAAGAGAAAGCCCAACTTCATTAACCCTCTTGGCCAGAGCCAGGTTTCACGCTCCTTTGAGCACTTTCAGCCACTGTTTTCCACCATGCTGTGCTGTCCTGGCTTCAAACCAGTACCCTCCAAACACTCACAAATGCTTTAATCATACCAGTAACACCTCAACCCACACCCACAATCACTCACAAGCAGCAAGAACCCCAAAGCCTCAGCTAGGTGAGGCATGCATCAAACCAACAGGCTACGAAACTACCCCTGCTCGGGAGGTGAGCCTGAGGAACCAAGACCCATGGGATGAGAGGTTTCTGTGGCAGAGCAGCTCGACTGTCATGTTTTGACAGGCAGGTGTTGTAACAGGACAGCCACGTAGCCTGAAACACACGCTGAGGGAACAACAGGTAATTCCTCACCTCTGAGTCATTTGTGTACACTCGCAGGCCTGTTTCAGACAGCGTCACAAGCAGAGCAGGCAGCACTTCAGCGTCACACTGAACACCACACAGGCGAAAGTCTTCCTTTATGGCCTATTTCCTCATCTCTGCCCACTTCCCATTATGGGCAGCATGGTTCTTTTAGAGCCAACACAAGCATTTTGTCCCTTGTGCTTCGCTTCTTTGTTCTCCCCATCCCCTGGCACCTTCTAAAAGTGCAGATTGCCCAACTGATTTTGCCTCTCAATTCCCATCAGAGCAACCTCCAGCTTCGAGGAAGTACTTCAGACACACAGCAAAAGCCTTGCACTGTGCAAATATTTGCACTGCAGCTTGAAAAGCACAGAGAAAAGGAGTTGGGGATAACTTACACCAGCCTCAGGGCATGCAAGCACACCACAAACTCCACCATGAGGCCTTCTCTGGGGGAATTCAAACATGAATAGGAGCAGACATATGCGCACCCGTGATGGAAGGAGGTGGCTGTTGCATGCTGTGCTGCACAGCATTAACAAGAGAGTTCCCTTGGCTCCCCCCTCCAACAGATCTGCCCTATCTACCTGGGGGTTTACAGTGGTTATATTTCCCCTTTGGGGATTTCACTGCTCTCCTGGTGCTGGGTGAGTCTCTGCTATGGGTTTCTGGAGCAAACAAGGCTCAGCAGTGAAGATGTGGCCCAAGGTGCTTACAAAGAGCACAATGGAAGAAGAATTGCAGCCATCTGCTCTTTGCCTAACCAAGCACAGCTACGCTAGGCTCTCCCCAAGCAACTCTAACCCTGATGCATAGGTCAGGGGAAGGATGCTGTGCCATGCAGAGCATCCCCCAACCCTCAACCCCTGCTCCTGCCATGATCCAGCCACCACCACCTCATCTCTTTCCCTGCGCTAAAAACCTTCCCTTCTCCTTCCCTCAGGCAGATTTGCCCTTTCCAGCATATCTGCCCTTTGGCATCAACACCATCAGGAATCAACCATAGCAGAAAGACTGAAGAGAGTCTGCAGCCTTTCCCTTCCAGCCACTTCAAATCAGGCACCAAGAGACACACACATTGTGCACATGCATGCACACACATGTGCAGACGTGTGTAATTCCTCCTCATCACCCACTTAAGCTTAAGAGAAGAGGGTTAACTGCTGATCTTGTCAAGACTTCACAGGCCACTGCCCTTGAGACAGCACTGAACTCAGCTCTGGAGAGCTACCCTGAGCAGCAGACACACTTACGTTGTGTTGGCAACAGGCTGTTTGATGGGGACACATGTTATCCTCAGTTCCCCTTTCTTCCTGCTTTTCACTGGAAGAGAAAACACACACGTGAGCGATGGGCTTCTTTAATTTCCTTCCTTAAAGCGTTTTGCTCTTCCCCCTTCACAGCCATTACAGTCCATTTTCTTGGGGGATTTTAAATGCTGATGTTCAGAAGATGGGTTAAAGCTGTGACTTCTGGAGGCACCTACCCGGTTTGTGCGGCTCCAATCCTTTGGAATCTGGAAGAGAGAGAAGGGAGACACCAGCTCAGCTTGCATGCTCTGGGATAAGCCGGGTACTACCTTAGTATCTGTTAGGGCCCCACGCATGGCCCAGGGGAGCCCTCCCAACCACGCTGCAGGCAGAGGGAGGAAGACAGTACCGGAGCCCAGCCAAGCCTGGCCAGATCCCCATTTCTCCAGCCACAAGAGGTCCCCATGCCATTAGTGATGCACAGGGCTCCCGAAAACGCTCCCTGACTACCTCCTCCTTGCCCCTCAGACCTTCAGCCCCCACCCAAGCTTTCTTGGGAAGAGCCAGACCCATTCTGCAGAATGGGTTGGAACTGGCACACAGGGTGACGCCCATCACACCTCAAGCAAAACCAAGGAGTTAATCGCAATAGGACAGCAAACATACCCCATCCAACAAAGGGAAACGAGGACAAAACCAGGCAGGAGCTGACTGCAAGAGCCAGCAGTGAACCAGCCACAAACCCAGGCTCGCAGTGGCTGAAACCCCACCAGACAAGTCACAACCCCATTCAAAGCAAGAGGATGCTCTCTTCCTGCTCCTTTTCAACTCTCAACAGCACTGAGATAACATAACCCATTGCCACAGAGGGAAACGGGGTTCAAGCAGGTCCAGGGCAGGCCAAACACTTGCAGACAAAACTACAGAGACAAGAGGTAACCAACATAGGAGGCCAACAGGCAGAGCAGACCTGTGCAGGGCTGAGAATCAGCTCCTTGCAGTGGCACCCACCCCAGGCTGCCCACTGAAGTCCCAGCCATTCCTCCCTCAGCAATCAGCTCACCCACTGACCCCAGCTCACTGGGACCACGAGGGACTGGGATGGGGGATGAAGTGATAGAGCTGAGAGCACCTAAGTCCTGATCCCCCCATGACAGACAAGGGGGTATCTGCACTTTGTAGCTGAGGACACTCCTAACTGCACAGACCTAGAGGATGCATTAAAAAGCATGAACAACAAGGTGTGCTCCAGGCACCAGGCTGGGAGCAGGCAGCTCAGCATGGCTTTAGACAACCCTTTGGAAAGGCTCCTACCTGCCTGGCTCCTGGGAAGAGGCATGAGGACAAAGTCCAGCACTGGAAGGCAGCCAGGAAAGGGAAGGGAGAGGCGAGGAGCTGGGATTTCAGCAGGAGACGCAGCAGCAGTGAGACAGGAGGACAATACACGTCCAACACATTCCCAGCACCGATAGCCTCCATCCCCACCCCAGTTCCAGATGCCTCAGCTAAGATGAGTGCCTAAACCCTACTTTTCCAGTCCTGTCCTTCCCGAAATTCAAACCTTGCTGAGGTTGCATGTGAAAGCTGCTCTGCAAGACACTGTAAAGGTCCCAACTGTGGACCAGCAGCATCCCTCCCTGCTGAGGAATCAGCATGGATCAGTCCGTATCCCCATCTTATCCACCACCTTCCTGGGTCTGGGACCAATGCAGTTCCCATGAGCTATGGGAGCAATGAGAACTTCCAGCTCAGTGATACCAGGCAGCGAGCCGCTCCACCCCAAACTGCCTCTGCTTGCCTGGAAACCACCTCTGGATACTTGACCATGCCACAGCTTCTAATTCATGAGCCTGGGAAGCTTCCCTTCCCCATCTCCCCAACCCAGCAGGGCTGGAAGGGGGACTATCAACGGCCACATGGCCACAGATGACACTTTGCAAAACACCTGGTTGAGCAACGACGGCAGCAAACGCAAACCAGAGCCAAAGAAAAGATGCCATCCATAGGTTCAAAAATGCCTCCGCTTCCCACACCCAGCTGCTTGCTACTCAGTGAGGGAGGCTGACCACAGAACCTGAAAGCTGGGGTTCTCAGAGCTCTTCTGCACCCAGGCAAGGTGGGGAGCTCATCATGGCCACATATCCCATCCTATCCACGGGGATAGATTTAGTTCACTGCTGACCAGAAGCTTTGCACTGAGTGCTTCTCCCCCATGACCTGGTCTGAAATAGCTTGCATGCAGCATCCCCAGGCAGTGACCAGCCACAGCTCCACAAGAGGCCCTGAAATGCCCCCAAAATGCTTCATCTGTTTGCTCTCCCTCTCCCCAATCGCTATAGTAACCCCACACAGCCAGCACAAAGCTCCTTCTGTGCCACCGGCTCGGCTGGCAGTGCTGTGACTCGCACAGCAGGACCAGGGTCCACTTGCTCCTCATGCCAGGCATCCTGCAGCGTGAGCCCTTCTTCAGCCCTGGGTGCAAGAGCAGGGCCTGAGGGAGCTGGGAGCACCCAGCCTGGGGTCAGGAATCAATGGGATACGTTGTTCGGTGAAGGCCAAGCTCCAAATCCAAGGAGGATTTGCAAGCATGGACTTAGAAGGGTTGCAGGGACATGGGGATTCCCAGTTGCACACCCTTTGCAGTCACTTAATGCCTCTGTGCACTGGTTATCTCTGCTGTAATAGGGACCCTGTACATCATTCCACTTCCCTGCTGCCCTTGACTTTCCAGCTGGGGTTAGCAACGATCCCCTTCCTACTCCATCCTGCAGAGCCCTCAGAAGTATTTCCTAGCCCCAACATGGAAAAGCACAGATTAAACAGGAGGCATCCTGTCACCACTCCCAAGCTCTGGCTGGCCACCCACACCAGTGGAAAATCCAGCTCAGCCCATGCCTGCAGGAATAAAATCACCCACGATGCTACCCTGCAACAGGGGGAACTGATGCAGAGACTGCTACAGCTCTCCCCAAATTTGCCTCAAGTTTTCCAGCACACTCCTGGCTGGTCCGAATTCCTGCTTCCTGCTGCGAGCTTCTGCTGCCTGCAGGAAGCAGTGGGATGAGCGTGATGAGCCCTTACAATCCAAGCCCTTCCAGTCCCAAGTACATCCCAGGGCAGCATTTGCTTTTAGCCCCCGCAAGCAGCTGCTGTCAGCTCCTTCTCAGCAGCAAGACCTCGGCACCGTCTCTCCCACGCTTGGGACTCAGCACCGTCACTCCCACATTTGGGATCCCGATAGGGTTGGTGCAAGAGGATGTGAAGGATGGTTTATGTCAGCTGAAAAGCCTAGAAACACTCCAGTTTCTTGCAAGAGGGGTGGCTGCAAGCATAGAGCAACACAGCTCCCCTCTAGAGATCCCTCCACGTGCAGGCAAAGAGCAGCAGCAGACAAAGCAATATGGGGACATATCCCTGTCACCTCCTGCAAGCCCCAGGGCTCTGCTGCCAGCTCTGAGCTCATGGGATAGCTGGGAGCTGCTGGTGCAGCATTCCGGGGCAGCGGAAGGGGCTGCTGGCTGTGGGGGGCACAAGGCACAGCGCCTTGCACTCGAGCGGGGCAAAATTAGCTGACAGAAGCTCCTGGTGCGGCCGAGACTGTAACCCACGTGATGCTGCAGGCACGTAACAGCATCCTTTATGCTAAGAAAGGAACCATTTCCTCCTAAAGAGAGAGGAAAAAAAAAGCCTAACAATTCTTTTTCTTTCCTCACGCTGTAACCTCAAACCAGCTCCAAACTGACACACGTTTCCTGGAACTGCTTAATTCAATCTGAATCCTCATCTTTGCCACCACCAACTTCACTGCTATGAAGCTGCACCTCTCCCCATGGGGTTTATCCTTCCCACTCCGCTGGCGTGGGTGGGAAGAAAGGAACAGGACAATCTAAAGAACTGCAAATAAAACTATTTGCCTGAGCCGACCTTTGAAATGAAACCTCTCCACTGCCTCCCCAAGGCTTTGGTGCCAGCCCCACAGTGAAGTCGTGCAGCACTGGAGGCTGCTTCCAGAGCTGCGCTGCTTTGTTAGTGCTGGGGAGGATGTTTGGGGCGCATCCCGGTTCTCCTTGATGTGAGGAAAAGAGTTAAAAGCCAGGGAAAGGGCAGGAGGGTGGATCCCAGCCCTGCTGCAAAGAAAGAGCTGGAACAAAAAAGCATAAAGGGAAAAAGAAAGGCATTGGAGGCAGGGTGCAAAGCTGAGAGGGGAATTGGGTTGCTCGGGTCCTAAGAGCCAGCTCCTCACAGGCACGCTTTGTGCTGTTTTCCATTGTTGAGAGTGGAAAAAGCTATCTGTGGAAGTGGAAAAAGGGCTCTCAACCTGCCGAGAGCCATCACTCATCGGTCCCGCTGCAAAGGGGGGTTCCTGCAGGTCACCACCGCCCCGTGCACGGCGCTTCTGCAAAAGGAGTGAGCAAGGAGGAGGAAAAAACCACGCTCCACAAAAAGCCCCTTGCAGCCCCAAGCCAACCTGAATCAGCACACGCTGAATCACAGCTCCTGACTGCCCCAGCCACCCTGGGCACTCGCCTTTCCCATGCAACAGGCTTTATAGCAAGGGACAACCATGCAGGAGCTGCTGGAAAAGCCTTGGCTCCCAGGAATGCAACCAAAACCAGAGCCAGGAGCGAGCTTTACCCTCCACATATTTTCCTTAAGCCATGCTGGATTTTATTGTGTTCACAATTAAGATGCCAATGTTTTACCCCCCACAAAACATGCAAGCTCCCAGTGCTTTAAAAATAGATCCCTGGCTGCAAACATGGACCCTTTGCCTGAGCAAGGAGGAAGAAGCTAAAACCACATTGATTAAGCCCAAAAAAAATCACAGAGCCCCTTCTAGCAGCAGAGCCAGCCCATCACTCTCCCCCACCACGTGTTTTGGTAATTGCAACATCTACCTTGCTTCTTGTCCATGGCTTCCCAGAAATGAAGAAAGCGCCGGCACGCCTGGCAAAAGAGAGGGATGAGGGCGGAATGGAAGAGGGAAGGGATAAAGCAATCCCACGGGATCCAGCACAAGGCCCTCCTTGCAAGCACTGGTTGTGATTTTCAGTGGGAATGCATGGCCTGAAGCACTCGGTGGCGTCACGGAGCGCTCCTTGTTCGGTATCCCTGGATCCCAGGGGTCCGGGAGCTGCAGCGAAGGCGAGCAGGGGGACGCAGGGCAGGCAGTGCCGTGTTCCCTATCAGCAGCTGCTGAGCCTGGCTGGGCTCTGGGCTCCGGTTACCCTTGAAAGCTCAACAGTTGTAAAAACTGCAGCAGTGAAATAGCAGATGACGTCAACAGGAAACTGGGGGGGAGCCAGCTCCAGCTCCGGGAGCCACTAAAGAGCTGGATTGCTACAGCGCATCCCGGTGGGATGCCTTCTCATCCAATAATCCAACCGTTCAAACCCAGTCTGCAAGCAGAGCCCACTCCTTCCTCCTCCATCCCCTTCCTCGTGCGTCCCACTGGAGCGACCATTGCTCTAAGATAGCCCTACCACCACCAGTACATGAGGGATCACTGGAGCTATCCCCACACTTGGGTTTGGATGCAGAGGAGGTGGCAGGATAGAAAGAGGTCACATTTCTTTGTGCTGCAGGTGACAGGGTAATTGCTTTGCCACTAACAACTATTACCACAACAAATAGTAGAAATATTGTTCCATGACAATACGAGCACGGAGCTGTGCAGCTATTCCCGGGTGACACCAGAGATGGCATCTCTGGTGGCAAAGTATAAATTGCTGCATGGATTTGGCTGGGGAATAGCAAAGGAGGGAGATGAGGGCGTGGAAAAGGAAAAATCATTCCGTTCTCTGCAAAGATGCAGCAAGAAAAGCCATGGCAAAGTATCATTGCTCTTCCCCTTTCCCTCAAAACCAGCCCAGCACTGACATTCCTGCTCAAAGCCAGGCTCAGCTTTGCCAAGCTGCAGTTTTGTGTTTCATTTCCCTCTCAGCCTGGAAGGGAGATACTGGACCAGCTTCTTTACCTTAAACTCATTATAGAAAGCATGCCTTTGTGTCACTCCTGTGCTACTTCCTAACTTGCAGGCTGTACCAGGCCATAAGCATTAGCAGGCAGAAAAGTCAGAGGTCAAGGTAAACGCGCATACCAACATAATGAGTGCCTCTGATTTTAAATAGTGTTTATAGAAGGCCCAGAAGGACTGCGGAAGATATTTTCTCAGGCACATTCCCACTCCCAGGGTATAGTTTCAGGCACAGATCATCAGCACATAAAGGATGCTGACGCAGAAGCTGCAATCGCAGACAGCACCAAACACCCAGCCCTGGCACGATGCTGCGCTATCCTCCTGGCATTCACCCTCTAATGCCCTAAGCCAGGCATAAAATGCTCCAAGGATCTTTACAGACACCCACCAATTCAGTGCTGTTTGGAAGCAGAAAGTCCCTAACCCAGCAGGTGGGACGGGAAGCACTATTTCCTTTGAATTAGTCCGGTTGGGTTTCAGCGCCCGAGGAGCAGGGGTGGTGTCGAGCAGAGCTTCCTGACATCTCAAAAGCATCTTAAAAAGCAAACACAGAGCCCAAAACAAAAGGGAAAAGAAACCCAAAACATCCTTTCAAGTCTCACCACTGGCAGCTCTTTCAAGACGTGGTAGGAATTGCCAATGCCTTGAAAGATGCATGCCGTTTGTCATTAATCATCCAGCCTTTTATACATTGCAGGTAATCCCACAGGATCAAAAGGCGTCGGGTGTTTCGCTGGTGTTAACGAAGCCTCCCCACGCCTCAGTGCAGGCACATCACCCCATGACAGGCAAGGGAAGCTGAGGGAGCAAATCCTGCCATGGGGAGAAGACAAGGCAGGTCCAGGTACAGCAGGGCAAAGGCAGGGATGAGGATGGCTCCCATCACTCCCAGCAGGCTAGCTTGAATAAGTGGAAGAGCACATCCTTAAAAACAGCGATTGGGCCCCTCTCCTCATCCTTCCCCTGCACACCAGCAGCATCTCCCAAGGCCAGTTTGGTTAAGGTTGGGTTGCCACCACAGACAGGAACTAGGGAAGAGCCACTTTGCCACAAGCAGCAAAAGAATTCCCTATTTAGGATGAGAAAGGAGCTTTTAATAGGTGTGTACTTGGAATTGAGTGAAAAATTAATGGCTTCACTTGCTGCAAAAGAAAAGCCGCTGGCTAACCAGGGGAAGGGAGGGGATTTCCCTCTGATTAAAGTCCATTCACTAGTTGGCCATCCCATCCCACTGCACCTCACTGTCCAATTGGGAATGGCAGTTGGATCCCTAGACAAGGCCATAACACATCCACTGTCCCAAGGCCGGGATGTGCTTACCTTTCCACACACAAGGTGCACATCCCATGGGAAAGCTCCACACGCCTAAGCCATGCACCCTGGACACTCTGCAGCAGCTCTGTATTTAAACAAGCCCTTTGAACCCAATCCAGTCAGAAAGGGAACGGGATCACCTTTCTCATCCCTTGGACGCTGTTTGGGAATGATCAATCACCAGTACCACATAGGGACCATCTCCACTGCAGCAGGATGTTGCACTGATGGTGTCATGAGGGCTGGGCCAGGAGGAGACTGATGCAAGGGTGAAGGGTGGGATCTGCTGGTACCCAGCAAGGAGCCTGGGGAGGGCACACTAGCCAAAGCTACCGACAAGCAGAGGCCACACCCGGGCTCCATGCACCAGCCAGATAACACTGACAGGGCTGTGCCAGCAGCTCCAGGAGGATGTCACCACCCAGTGACATTCCAGTTGTATTTTTAGGTTACCTGCACAACCCCAAGGGCCGGAAAATCAGCGTTTGATGCTGTGGTTTGTTCCTAGGTGGCAGCTTGCTGTCCTGCGGCCCCATGATGATAGAGCACACGGGCTCCCCTCTGTAGACTCACTTTATAAAGCTGAAAAGCACCAGTGAGCTGGCATTTGTGCTATGCTATTACAGGACATGCTCCGTGCATGCCAAGGGTTGCGCTGCTTGTGCAAAACCCTAGTGCATTATGATCACAAAGGCATCTCCTTGGAGCCAGCACAGAGCTGGGGTGTGGGCACAGCATCCTCTGGGAACAGCACCAGGGGGCCTGATGCTGCCTCTGCTGCATTCATTGCTCCAACGGGATATTCTCCCTATCAAAGCAGCAGTCAAGGCTGCACCTCCTCAAAGCTCAGCTGCAGCACAATGCCAATGTGTACCTAAACGCTTGGTCATTAACCCAACCCACAGCTCATCAGGAACCACAGTGCTGCCAGTGTGAAACCCACCCCATGAGACCCACACACGGGCTGCAGGCCCTGGAGTGCAGCCACAAGACAAAGGTCTGAAAGCAGTGCCAGCCCCAACACCTTAGCTGTGAGGAGAAGGCAAAGGAGATGATGCTTAGGGAGAAGCAGAGAGGATGCTAAACAAGAACCAAAAACATAGGAAAGGAAGAGGAAAAACCAGCATCACCTACGTCCATCTCCCTGTCAATGGGCATCCAGCACTCCTCAGAGCAACGCTCTTTGCTTTCATTTCTCAGCCCATAGACAAAGCCACATCGAACTAGAATCTGTTCAGAATTTATGACCAGCTGGTGGCAGTTTCCTGATAGGGAAGAAACTCAAACCAGATCAGCTTGACAAGAGGCACACAGTTATAGTGGGAAAGGAAAAGAGTCATTTGACTTTTAATTGTTGGTTCTAACTCAATTCCAGAGTAAACAGACCCTTATTTTCTATCCAAATTGGTGCAATTCAAGCACTTGCAGGTGCCCCCAAAACTCCGTAAACTTTGCAAGAGAGCAAAGTATTCCCTCTGCTTCTAACAGCTTTCTACCATCCACCCTCTCATTTATTTTGGGCAGGGACAGGGTGATTTCATCGCTGCAAATGATGTAAGACAGAGCAGGCACCTGCTCTGAAAATAGGATTTATGGAGCGGGGAAAATAAATCAAGGAAGGCCTCAATGTCTGCAGCTGCCTGCTCTGGGAGAGGGGCACAAACAAGAGGCAGATCCAAGTGCTTCTCTGGTCCAGAGACTCCAGGCAGGACTTTTGTCACGAGCAGCATCCGCACTAGACAATGGGACAGGCAGCAGTTCAGATGGTCCACAGTGATGTCACCCTCTGGGACCCGGAGCAATTCCCCACTCCGGAATACTCTGGGGATGCTGCCACAGCTCAGGCAGACAAAGCCTGCTCATCTTCAGAGGAAAACCTGTGATTTCCAGCAGTGACCCAGCATCATGCTGGAGGAGCAAGGAAAACCTTGTTTCTTTCAGAGCAGGATGCCAATCTGGCAGCAGACAGAAAGCAGCAGGTAAATACACTCCTCCACCTCCTGCTGTCCCACACCAATTCGTTGCTCTTTTTAGTGTGTCTTCAGTGTCATCTCTCCCTTCCCTGCCGTTCTCACCCTGTCCCTGCTCCAGGCAGGAAGACACAAACACAAAGGGCTCATCATGCCAAATGAACAGAGCCAGTTGGATCCTCAGTTTCTCCACTGAGTTCTTCTGGGACTAAAACCCACCCCATCACATGGCAGAGAAGGAGCCAGGATGTCTCCCCAAGCTTGGATAAGGCACAGGAAAACTGCAGCCAGGGAACACAGAGGCTGCCCAATTCCTCTCAGCCTTATCTCCATGTAAAGCCTGTGACCGCACTCAAACCTCAGCACCCAGCTGGAAAGCATCAGTCTTAACCACTAATGATGCACCCAAGTAAAGCAAGAGAGGCACAGGTGACCCACATGGTCCCTTGTAACCTGCCTGCAGCAGTGCTGGGAATAAGGGCTGATGTAGCAAGGGGAAAGTTGGCTTCTGAAACCCCCAGGAGAGCTCAGCCATAGTAAGCCAGACCTGCAGCCTCTTTTGCTGGCATTAACCATTCCTTTGACCTGCACTGCATACCCCTTGCTCTCCTACCACTGCTCCTCTGCTCCAGGGGACAGAGAACATCCATATCCCCAGAACAAGGCCAGCTGCTCCATGAGATCAGCTCCTGCTGCTCACTGGGTGAGGAAGTTAAAGACAGATATCTATCCTATAAGGATATATATATCCATCTTATAAAGGTAAACAGATTATAGATAGATAGATAAGGGAAGGACCACATACTTCATCATTTTGCAAAAATCCCCTGCAAACATTCCTCCTTTGTTCCTCCAAACTCCCTGCTGCAAAGCTGGAAAATTCCCTGTTCCCAACCAAAGGCTGGGCCACCAACACACCGAAAGCTCCACCACCCAGCATCACCCCGCACCATCCCCTTCCACCTCCCCTTTACGGGCTCTTCTCTGAGGCTAAAATCACTCCATGTGGGGAAAACATCTATTTCATGGCACACCTGCCCGGTATCCACAGGGCAGCTTTGATTCCAGCCTGGGAAAGGCAGAGGCTCCACAGGCAATGTGCCCACAGCTCAGTGGTGTTTCGCCACCATGGTTTGCCAGGAGGAAGGGCACAGCCTCGCTCCGCTGCTCCTTTTGGATGGGCTTTATATTTTGGCCATACTTTTATCCCCTCCACATCTTCCTCTCTCAAAGCCACTTCTTGCACTGCAGCTTTCCCAGTGTTCAGGGGAAGTTGCGGGCTTTTCCCAGTAAAGCCAGACTCAAGAGCTGTCACTCCATCCCAGGAAGCCAGAGGTCTTCGCAGAAGGGCTGGTCCCAACGCATCCGGTTCATGTCCCATCTCAAGAGCTCAGGGGCTGTGACTCAGCTCAGCCTGCAGCTCCCCATGGGGCACATTCAGGGCTTCCAAGAACCATTTCCACTTAAATAAGAAACAAGCATTTCATTTTAAACCCCTTTTAGCACCAAAGAACAAGCTGAGCTCATGTCCAGTGTGGTTTTCTATGGGTTTAGGGAAAGGAGCGGTGGCACGTGAAACAGGGAGGAGCTGGAAAGAGACGTGTGAAACGTCAAACCTGGCTGAGATAAAGGGAAACACACGCTGGCTCCTTTCCCTGCCACGGTTACACACTGAGCTGCCACTGTAAAACCCCATGGGGAAACCCACAGTTACTGAACAAGCGATTCTTTGTCGATCCAAAATCGAGGGTAAACTCTTGCAGCAGCCTGGAATGTACATAAAGAAATCACACGTAAAGGAGAGCTGCTGGAGGAAACACTGAGTGGTTTTCTAGCACCTTGCTAAAGCACACACAAGGCTGATAAGAGTTTCAATTAGAATGCACCCACAATTTCTGCCTGGTGATTTCTAGAGGCACCTCCTCCGCCTCTGCTTTACCCTCATCACCCAGGCGTCCTCCAAGAAACCAGGCAGGGGAAGGTGCCATTAATATGTGCAAAAAGCTTCTCTTGGGCAAAGAGAACAGCATCTGCAGAGCACAAGAGGCAGCTTGGCCACATCACAAGATGTATCCTGGGCTCAGAGGACAGCCCCAGCCCTGACACCAGCATCCTCCAGCTCCTGGTGCTCACCACTGCACCACTGATGCTCGAGGCAAGGATGCTCACAGCAAAGCATCACAGGGATCAACCAAAATCCTGAAGAAAACGGGCTGCAGATGGAAACAAAGAGTGAACAGCAGGGGCCACAGAAGCAGCAGATCCAAAATACTCACCACATCCTCAAGGCAGCGTGCTGCTGCTTCCAGCCCTAAGGAAAACAGGTGCTGATCACTGATCACCCCAGCAGCACCATCCCCTCATCCTCCTTTCTGCACCCTTTTCCATCAGTGAGCCAGGTTGGATTCAGCACAGGATGGATGGTTTGAGTTGTGGGGAGACCAGGGAAACCTCCAAAGCCAGCTGAGCACAAGTGCACACACGCACCAAATGCCTCGCACTGCCCTGCCCTGCGCTGCCAGGGATGTTCTGGGTGCAGGCACGGGGCTTTACAAACAGGCACGTGGGGCTGGGGCTGCCACCCACCCCCGAGCACCTTTTGAAGGTGCTTGGAAGATGACAAAGAGCAGTCAAAGCAATGCATCAGCACCAGATCATTTCATCTTTGGCCGAGGTGCAACTTGGCAGCGTGTCAGGAGAGAAACCAAGCGGCAGGGGATTTTAGCTATGCAGAGCAGCTGTGTTACAAAGCCTGGGTGGTGAGCACATCTGGCCCTCAGAAACAGAGCCACGTCACTTTTAGTGACGAGCTGCAAAGATGTCTTTGCGTCTTCAGGACAACACCCACCCCTGCAGCCGTGCTGAGCCACGGGACACACGGTCAGGACTGATTCAGAGGGAGCACCCTCAAGGCTGCAGCGCTGCTGCTCCCTTGTCTCCCTCTCACCATTCCCATTCCAACACCAAGTAAACCAAGGACTCCATCCTATAGCAGAAAAGACCTTCACCACAAAGTGTATTTGCCCTTTGCTACCTTTAATAGGAAACAGTCTCCCCCAGGGATTGATGCACGCAGCAAGAGAAGACATCTGCTCCAGCTATGGAAAATGCCCTCCAGCAAGCCGGGTCAGGAGGTTGCCATCTCCAAGGGCTGCTGTTAACTCACACTGGTTAAAGACAGCCAAGGGCCACGGCACCTGGTCCAGCACAGCCAACTCCAGCAGCAGACAAGCTGCTTTGTCAGCCGTCCCTGTGAGATTTGGGTTAGGAAAGAAGTGATACACACACACCACAAAGCAGTATCTGGCTGGCCTGCAAGCCCAGACAAGCTGACACTCCCTCGATAACCCTGTCATCCTCTCCTAAGCCAACCCCAGCCCATCCACATAACCAGCCCTGCGTGTTTATGATCTGTCAGACACATGACTGTCACCTGCCAAGCCCTGCAGGGAGCTGCTTCCCTCCTGTCCCTCTGCTCTGCATCACCAGCCCCACTGGCACCCATAGCCACTGATGGGAAGGATACGGCTTGGCACAACCCTATTGCGGATGCAGGGGTTTATGCATTCCTTATTGGAAATCTCCAATATGAGAACAAAATGCAATCATTAAAAGTTGCTTTTAAGTTTCTTAAAAGATATAACAGTGACTATCAAGGCACGGTACAAACACCCTGCAACAAAGGGCACTCTCTGCCCAACAAGCAGCTTTCAATGAGAAGCTCCAAGCACCACCAACATCCTCAGAAAGGTTCCTCAGATACAAGCAGTTAGGCTGATGGCAGTGCCAAACCACAGCTAAGGTTAGCAGCCTCTGATGGGAAATTACTTGTTTTGGGCACCCTGGAGGTTTTCTCCTTTCCAAAAGTAGTTTTTTTTCCTTGGTGATGATGGTGCCAGGGGAGAAGGGTGGATGCTCCACAAACAACTTCTGGTGAGTTTTGTCTCCTCCTCATCCTGCCTCTTCTACTCACATTGTGTTTGTAACAGAAATTCAGCTTTAAATAGATAAAAAATAAGCATTTCAGTTTAAATTATGAAATTAAGGTTCAGAACATGGGAGAGACATAACTCAGCAATAGCCCTCCTAGAGCACAGCGCAAGCAGAAGGATGGAGGCTTCAGCATCCCAGTGGGTATCAGACCCTCCTCAGCCCCCCCTGCACACTGCCAGCTCCCAGAGGAGGAGGTAACAGCCAGGCCACTGTCACCTTCACACTTCTCCTTCCCAGCAGTGAAGCCATTGCTCCAAGGGCCAGGAGGAAGCCAAGGGCTGGGCAGACATCCCGCTGCACCACACCCCAGAGCTCCAAACAACTCCCCAGGGCCACAACACATTTCAGAGACACCAAACTCCAGCACTGGGTGTCTCTCACAACAAGATCCAGTGTCTGTTTACACAATCTGGCTTATTTGCCCCCAAAAAGTTGTTGGACTAACTGCAGTAGTTCCTGGAAGCAATGTCCTGACCTCCAGCCAAGCACAATGCTCACCATCATCCCTCCTGACCCTACAGCCTTCAAGTGATTCCTCATTTCTTCCTACATTAGATCCAGCAGCACACAAGAAAAATCATGCCATGTGGAAAAGCTCCTATCTTGAAGGGGATGTGCTCTTCCAAAGTGCTGCCCATCTCCTCTCGCAACAAGTCAATAGAGCAGACAGTGCACAGAGGAGCCCTGTGGCATTAAGCCATGTGGACAACGCAGCATAGGATTAGCAGGGAAAGGATGTCGAAGAAGATCCACCTCACTTTCACCCCAATGCAGGTCCAGAACCTCCCCAGCATGAGGCAGTGATTCCCTCCCTCCCCTATCCACTGGGAACACAAGACCCCCAAATCCTGCCCTTCCCCTTAGCCACACCATAACTCACTGCATCCTACACAGGCAGCAGCTCTGCTCCAGCCTTTGCTGGAAAGAGAAGTGGCTGCAAGAGAAAGGGGGCAAACAAAGGCCAATTGGGGCCACAGGATACTACCACGATATCAGAGATAGCAGCAGTAATTATGGTATTCCTTGATGAACATTTAGACTCACAACGCTGCCATGGAATCACTGCAGCATCGTCCCCATGCAGATAAGGGAGATGGGATATCTCCCAGGCTGAAAAAAAGAACAAACTTCCAGTTTCCACCCTGAAAAATCCTCTTTGCTCTCTCCTCCACCTAAAATCCCTGGCTGCCACTCACCCGGCACTACAGGGCTCTGTCAGCAGTGTGTCAGGCAGGGAGTAGATTTAGCTCTGTACGTACCCACAAGCAGTCCTGAGTCATGCAGTAAAACCCCAAACTTTTTGTTGGTAGAGTAAAATCACCTCCGCAGCCAACACAAGTTCTTCTCTCAGCAGCTTCCCCAGCAAACAGCCTGCCCAGGCAATGCTTATTGACATCAGTGAAAACCATCTTCCATCCAATAAACTCAGAGTCCCACATCCTCAGTGGTGGCTTCTTTGGTCACACATCACCAGGACCAGAAATCCACACCCATTTCCAGACTCCCAGAGGGAAGCTCTACGGAGCAAAGATGAGTTTCCTCCTGTAAAGAAACAACTGGGGCAAAGCAAACTCAGCCTGCAGTCCAGAGCTGGGGAATAACAGCAGCATTATCCACTGAGGAAAAGGCAGGGGAGCATCCCTCCAGGGAGGGAAATGGATTGCTGAAGCACAGCTAAATATTTATCACATCCAACATGATGTTTCCCAGGTGCCAACTGTTACACTAGCAGAAGGCAGGATGAGGATCACAGGTACAAAGCACTCTGCTCTCTCTCTGACTCTTATAATAAATTAGATACAATCTCTGTGATGCTTCAACTAGAATTAAAACCTGGCTCCTACCCCAGCCCACAAACACCCAAAGGACATCACGCTGGTGACAGGAGCCTGATGCCAAAGCCCTGCATCTGCAGGTCATATCTCCATGTGGATTTTCAGCAGAACTGACTTCCTTTGGAGGGATGGCAGCGGGAAAGGTGTGAATGGCACATGAGACAGCAGGATTCACACACTGAATTGTGTAATGGTGTGTTCCGATGGAGGGCACGGCCAGGGTACAGGAGGGATGTGTCCCCACCACTTATTTACCTACCCAGAATAGATGCAACACCAGAACAAGCACCTAGGCTCTGGCATTTCTTGCCATTGATTTTTCCAAGCCTCAGTGCCAATGGAGAGCTGCCTCCCTGGAAACACAGAATCCAACCGGATCCAGCAGCACTCATCTTCCCACAGGATCTCTTCCCTAAAGAAGACTTGCTTTTGAATCACTCGGGCATCGGCACTGGGTGAGCCTGGGAGAGGCCAAGCAGCTTTCTCCCTCCATCCCCCATCCATGCACCCTCCCTCCTGCAGCCACTTTCTCCAGCAAAATCCCTGGATTTGGGAGCATGTTCCTGCCTCTCCCTCCAGAACAGCTGGAGTCCCACCCGAGTCACAGTCAACAGCCACGGTGATGGACACACAGGCAGAAAACATGTCTCAAGCCCGTGGAGAAAGGTAGCAACCTGGATATGAGTCCACTACCCTCTACCATGATTCTCCACACACCCCAAGGCTTCATCCTCTTCTGCTTTAACCTCTCAGACACAACAGCCTCCCTTTACAGCATCCATTGAGCCAGAAAAAGGTGCATACTCCATTGGAAAATCATGCCCAGGACCAGCCACTGTTGCAGTCTACAACTAGAGGCTGTAGCCCTTGCAAAGCTCTACAAGGAGGACACAGAGGCAGCCCTGGAGCTCTGCACACAATTCCTTCCCTCAGCACCACCCACTCCACAGAGCACAGCTCAAGGGAGCTTTGATGACCTGAGACAAGGAGGAGCTTTTGCATATCTTAGTATGCATCAGACCCAACGGCGCAAGGTAACACAGAAACCAAGTCCTTTCCCACTACCTGATCCTGTGAGACAATGTGGATCAGGCAGATGCAATGGAAAGAGGAAGAAAGCTGAAATCTTTCCTAAGCTTCCTATAATCCCCAGAAGGTGTTTATCTCACAAACTATGTTTAGCACAGAGCAAAGCTCTCGCCCAGCACCATTCCTATCACGCGTGTCACAGCCAGCCACGCGCATCCCAAAGAACTCCCGAGGCAGGAGACAGCCCCGTGACTAAGCCAGAATGACGACAAGCAAGTCTTGGTATGCATCTAGCATGGAAACAGCCAACCCAAGAGCTACAATGCAATGTCCTCCACTTACAGTCCTGATCCATTCAAGCCCGAGAAGGGAAAGCAATCAGCCGAAGGAAACGCAAGGCTGCTCGTTGGATTTCCCTAAGGAAAATTAGGGAAATTTAGCTTAAATTCACGCTGCCCAAAGGCAGAAGGAGCTGCTGTGAGCGCTTCCAGTAGTGTCCTAAGTCCCAGAAGTGGGTACACACACTCAGAACTGCAAGCATCCCTATGCAGCAGCAGCAAATCCACTTGGAGTGCTGGCACTGGGGAAGCAAGAGGGGTTTGAAGAGGCAGATGCGTTACACACACTCAGGATCAATCCCCATTGTGAATGCTGCTCCAGTGAAGTCAAAGGAGCTCAGGTCAGATGAGGACCAGCTCCAGCAGAAACCAGGCACACTCAGTACACCTCCAGCAAAGGATATTAGGAACACTTGTATGAATGAACCAGTTCACCACAACCAACAGCCACATGCAACCAGAAACTCGCAGACACAGAAGAGTTTCAAACTTCCTCCAAGGAAAGCACCAAGGGTACTCCACAAGCATCGTCTCTTGCCATCAGCCAGAACGCTTCCCCAAAATCCCCCTGGATCCATCTCCAGCCTCATCTCCCATAGGGTATGAATCCCTTAGCCAAGCTCACCTCTTCCCTCCATCCACACATCCACCGGGCAGGCACTGTGAGCTCGCCGTACCCGCGAGCAGAGCGAGAGGTCTGGGATAGGGTATCCCGGTAAGAGCCTTTTAAAGAAGCACGGTTGATCCCGTCCAAGGCGGGCTGGAGGCATGTGCTCCGACCCGTGAGTCAGCAGCTCCGCTCAGCAGCACGGTAAATCGCTGCTGATTCACACCCTGCTTACACAGCAAACAGGAAACTCGGGTCCACATTCCCTCCGGTTAACACACGGATCATTTAAGAGAGCAAGGGGAGGGGGGGAAGAAAAAGTCATGCCGAGGTGCGTTCATCTGCTCACATGGCGCCTGACTTCAAGTTTCCAGTGTCTCACTCCAGAACAAGGAAAAACCCTCTAATTCTATTCCGATGATAAGAAAGCAGCAACTGCACTCCGTGTGCTCCCTCCTCTGTTCGGTCCGCGCTCCCAACACTGATGCAAACGGCTCCACGGAGCATCAAGACACCAGCAAAGCCCTTTCCCCATCTTTCTCAATCCCGGTACATCGGCAGTGTCATCCCGGCCGCTGCTCACCTTGGGACAGGCACCGGGCCACCTTAGTCACGGCGATGCTCTATAAATCACACCCGTGACACACGGTCACGTCCTCCGGCCGCGATGGGAAACTCCATCACGGCATCCCAGGCACATGCCTGCAGCGGGGCGCGCTTGCGGCCCTGCCACCGAAACGATGCTCCGGGGCACGAGGACCGGGATCCTCATCCCATCCTTCCCGCTTCACCGGGCTAAGACGAAGGCTCTGCTCATCCTCCCATGACACCGACGACACTCGCGGACTCTCGGAAGGGGACAGGCTCCGGCAGCGGCGGATGAAACTCGCGTCCTCCATAGGAGCTTCAACCCGCCTCGCTCCCCCGCCCGCAGCACACACACACACACACCCGGCCTCTGCGCCTCTGCCCCCGCCGCAGCGGCCTTCAGGCAGAGGGATTCACTCAGCGTCCCCACAGAGGAAGCCGCGGCCGTCGGGTTGGGCAACAGCCGCGTCCCCGCAGGTTACGCCAGACCCGGTTCAACACGGCTGTAACCCTGCTCCCCCCCCGAAGAACACCCGTCCCGGAGCCCCGCGGAGCAACCACCGGCACCCCCCGGCCCCGGTTCCGGCTCCTACCTCTGGGCAGCGACATGGCGGCGGCGCCGCGGCCCCGGGCCCAGCGCGCACCCGGCGAGTGCGGCCCAGCGCGGCGGCCGCCGGAGAACAGCGCCGGGGAAGGGCGACGCTACGGCGGGTAGGCTCCGCCCCCGAGCGTCGGGATTGGTCCGCGGGGGGGAAGGAGGCGTGGTTATCCGGCCTCTGCGAGAAGAGTTTTGTGGTTCTCGGACATGGCTATGAGGGTGAAGGGAGTCGGGCGGGTGTGAGAGTGGTGGTGTTCCGGTCCCCGCCGCCGGTGTGACCCCGCAGGGAAGAGGTCGAGTTTGGGGGCAGCACGGCCCAAGGGACCCCTGTGTTGGCATAGGGACACAGGGAGTGATGGGGGTGATGCTGTGCAGCTGAGACTGGCCAAGCTCATCACATCATCCATGGGTCTGGGTGACAAACTGATGGGGCTTTATTCCTCCAAGAGTCAGCCCAGCAATGTGCCATGGCATAGAATGCTCCGCGAACACCCGAGCTACTGGACAGAACATGAGCGATGCAGTTGAGCAAGGAAAAATGAGATTACAAGGGCCATTTTCTGGCTGAAATTCCAAGTGTGATCCATACAGACACAAAGGAGGGGTGGGAACTGCAGACAGCCCTGAGGAAATCACAGCAGATCTATCACAGCCATCCCCAGATTCATGTTTTGCAGTGTTCTGGATCAGTTCCAGCGCTGGAAAAGCTGCCTTAAAACCAGAGAACACAAGGAGAATCATAGCAGGAGCTGGGTGAAATGGGATCTATGCCTCTATGGACATAGGTGCCTCAAATGGACCTGTAATCCAACATAAGATCTGTCAGCTTCAAACTGAACCTAGAAAAGGTCAAATGGGAAATAAATTACAGGTTTTAATAGGGAGAGCAATTACCTTCCTGAGACAGAGCAGATTCACCCCCTTTCAACACAGGTGAGGAGTCTTTCTCAAAAACCCCGCTCCCGTTCAACCACAAAGTAATTACCTCTGATGCAAGAGCTGCAGACGTTGCTGCCCGGGCTGGCTCAGCAGCAGGAGGGAGCAGACTGGGCCTTTCTGATATTTAGCTGTGTAAATCTGAACCGGCAGTGAGGGCTGAGCTCCAACCCAGCTGATCCGAATGGGTTTTGGCAGTGTTAGCGGGGGAGATTTAGGGAGTGCAGAGCATAGTTAGCATCTTTGCTGGATGTGGACCTGCAAGGAGTGGTGGGACCGGCTTGGACACATATGCTGGTGGCACCTGGGAGTGCAGGACATGACCCTGCTGTCTTCATTGCATACTACAGCATCCCTTTGCCTACAGCCAGGCACGGCTGGAGATTGCTGCTGGCCCCAACTGCAATTACAGGGTGGATGAAACACTCGCCTGGTGTTTATTGACCCACCTTGAATCACCAGGCACTTCACAAGTGGGGGTTTGTCATCTGTTCTGAGGCTTTCCAGCGCTGCAGGAGTCCAAATGGAGAACGGGCATCATGCTTGGCATCAAAGTCCTGCAGGGTGGGAAGGCTGGGGATGGAGCACATGGACCCCCACAGGCTGCAAGGAAGGGACCAGAGGCAGCATAGGGTCACCTTCTCGTCTATAGCAGGGCATAGGGAGCACCTCTCTTCTTCTGCAACCTCTAGTGCCTGCCAGCATGGACCCCATGGACTGCTGGAGAGATGCAGCTGAAAGATCAGAGGTGGCTGTAACTGCTGGCTTGAGGCAGAGGGAATCACCACAGGCAAAGGTAGCGCAATGTGGAAATCACAGGGAAAGGTGTATGTGGAAATGTACCCATGGATGGTGTCCCCAGCACAGCGACTACATCACTGAGAATCAGTCAGGAGCCCCTTGCCTTTTGTGCACAACCTGCTTCTCCTTTCCCATCTCCTCAGCCCTCCCAGTGAAGTGACTTTGTCCTGAGCATCCCTGTGCACTGGAAGACATCAGAATGCAGGATTCGGCCCCTCTGCCTGCCCCAGGCTCCCCCCTGCAAAATCAAAGCTGGGCTTGGCCTGGCTGTTTGCAGCCTTGTTTGCCCCCCCCGGCATTCCCTGCTCCGGGTGTTTTCCCATGTTTATCTTCCTGCACCACCATACGGTGTGGGAACACAGGCGGAGCGAGGGCAGCCAGGGATGGCATCTCATCACTGATGTTTTCCAGCCTGTCATAGTGGAAGATAAGGAAGCCTCTCTCCAGACACCCATTGTGTTGATGGAAGCAGGAGAGCGTGACCCAAAGGGGCACAGCACCTGCACTCAGCACCTACTAATGGAGCAGCACAAACAAATGGAGTGCCCTGATGAATTAAACAGCTGATGGGCTCTAACTCAGGGAGCAGGAGCCAAAGGGATGAGTAAACAAAGGCCAAGCTGCGCTGGGTGGTATTTAGGTGCAGAGTAGCTGCTGGTGAGCTACTGCTGGTTCCAGGTGAATTCCAGGTGTTGCTGCTTTTCCTGTTGTACAGGCAGGCGGTGTGCGGACACCTCGGTCAGGCTCAGCTCCCACCTCTGGAGCTTTCGGTTCACACCTCTTGAGGTGTTGGTGCTACACATCCATGGGTATGGATACAAACATCTCTATTTCTATATATATCACCTACCCCAGTATGCACATGTTGGCTATACTGGGGTTATCAAGCAGACCCTCAGGTACCTGATGTGATGTGTGGAAGCACAGACTGGTTTGGGTTGGAAGGGACCTTAAAGCTCACCCAGCTCCAACCCCTGCCATGGGCAGGGACACCTTCCACTGGAGCAGCTTGCTCCAAGCCCCTGTGTCCAACCTGGC
>WYDI02028059.1:0-32539 GCA_009867235.2 Psittacus erithacus
ATAGGACAAGGGGTAATGGGTTCAAACTTAAACAGGGGAAGTTTAGATTGGATATAAGGAAGAAGTTCTTTACTGTGGGGGTGGTGAGGCACTGGAATGGGTTGCCCAGGGAAGTTGTGAATGTTCCATCCCTTGTCGTGTTCATGGCCTGGTTGGACAGAGCCTTGAGTAACACGGTTTTGTGTGAGATGTCCCTGCCCATGGCAGGGGGCTTGGACCTAGATGATCTTAAGGTCCTTTCCAGCCCTAACTAGTCTATTATTCTGTAAAACTGATTAGACAATACAGAGTCCCTTGGTGTCTGTAGCAATGTGTGAAAAACTGTTCTTCTGTTTTATTCACAAAATGCATTAAGGAAAGAAATGATCTCCTGTGTCTCTGCTTAGTCAGAATGTAGTTGATCACACTCATTCTCTGAAAAGTGTAGCAATGAGACACTGTACTCAGATAAATCACAGAAGCTTAAAGATTTTAAACTGCAGATTTTAAGTTTAGCATTTACCAATGAGGGACCTGCAGGCACCACCAACCCTGGCTGCCCTTGCGCAACCCAGTGGTGCTTCCCCCACCTTGACCATGGCCCAGGACATTAGTCAGCCCAGAGGGTCACCAGACCCTGCATTGGCAATGCCACAGCAGGGCTGGTCTCAAGCTCCCAAGGCCTGCCCTCCTCAGCCACAGGCTCTGTTGAGCCAGGCTCACCTGCAGGTGCACATCCCAGCCCAGCCTTGGCCCATCCATGTCCCCGTGTCCCCGTGCCTGATTTGTGGGACTAGGGTAGTGGCACAGGCCCATGCTGCCAGGTCCTGTGTGACAGATTCCCTCGACAAGTCCGGAGGGAGCTGTCAGCCATGCTGAACCCAGACTGTAATTCCAGATTCCCTTGTACTTCTGTGATCTGCTTTGATTCCTCCCTTTCTCCAGCCTTGTCTCCTCTCATGAGTCCTATCCCTAACTACTGTTTTCCAGTTTGTCCTAGTTTAGCTAAGTCCATATCCTGATTTGATATTTCTGATAGCCCTTCCATGCCCAAGCTTTAGAGGAAACCTTCATTATATGGTAGCAGGCAGGATTCCAGCCTGTTTCAACATTGCATGTTATAGCTAAAAAAGAAAATGAAAGCACTTGTTGGACTTTGAACATATTCTTGCCAGCTTCACTACTGCATCTTTGAACCTCCAAAATTCATTCAGCTTTCATCCAGTTTTCCCTTTACCTCTCTGGAAAGACCATATTTCCTTCCACTTTGTTAAAATTCACTTTATTAATTCAGAACTTTTAGCAGGAAAATGTACATCAATAGCAAAAGTGCACCTGACGAGTTTCTGCCAGGTTGCTCGAAATCTCGTTTTTGTGGTCAGGGTATAGTTCTCAATGCTCTCATCTGGCAGTCACCCAGCTACTAATTCTGAATCAGTTCCAAGGCTCTTGGTCAGAACAGTGCTCGCATTCTGTTCTGCTTTTTACAACTCATTTTAAAAATGTTTTAGAGCACCAGACATGTTCGTAGATCATAGGGTAACAATAATATACTTGCTGTCACAAGCTCCAAATCCAATGCTTCTTACTAACATATCTGAGATTTTAGTTTTGAAGGCAAAGAGCACACCAAGACTTGCAGAAAAACGTTTGCACTGCAAAAATTTTCCATAACAGATGAGCTCAAAAGTAGAGTTTAACATTCATGTCAGGGTCTGAAGTGCACCAAATAGATCTTAATAGCACTGGCCAACTTCAACTGAATCTCTACACACCCTGTCTACCCATATTCCCAGGATGCCTATTTCAGCCCAGGCCTGGTGAGAGATACTGCAGGTATCCCTGTTCCAGCTGTGTCTCTGGGCAGACCCTTCAAATCTACACTGCAGTTATCCTGTCTTCAAACAGTGATGGCTGGATGGACCCCTTGCCTAGACCTCTCAGGCTACCATTTGGAACCCCATGCTATTGGTGGGAACCGATCCCAGCCTTGGCTCAGTGCTTACCAAAAGTGGGCATCATTACTGGCTTTGGTACTGCCTTGCCAGACTCAGCTCCTGCAAGACAGAGCCCACCAGGAGGGACAGCCAACCCCGGAATCTCCACAGTGCTTGGCTCAGCACTGAGGAACCAGTCAACCCTGGCAATGCCTTCCCAGTCAGCTCAGGGTTCTGAGCCAAGCACCATGTGGACTGGGCCACAGCAGAGCAGGGCCTTGTCTCCATGGCCTCCTCTCAGTGAATGGCCTGGCCCTGAGCTCTGATCTCCCACTAAAGCTGAACCCCTGACCAGCCCGCAGCCCCTGAGTGAGTTCTTTCTCCCCAGCCCTGCCCAGTCAGTGGTCCCTAGGAGCAGCTTGAGCATTGTCCTATCTGCCCCCAGGGCACATCAGGAACAGCCTGGATATGCCCTGCCCAGCTCCACATATTGTATGATGTTCCTGCCATGGTCCTGATACATCTCCAAGTCCCCAGTATCATATCCCTGTCTTAGATTCAAGACACTGTGTCAACTCCAGGTTCCCCATCCCACTCCCAACTGCCCTTTGCAGTGGTCATGCTGCAACACCATAGCCTTGCTGTGATCCAGACCTGGCTCTGAGCTCCAGTTTGAGAAATGTCCCCTTTGACCATTTGGACTCCCACTGTAGCCTCATTTCTGGCCTAGCAGCCTAGATGCCAGAGTTACAGCCCAGTGTGGCAGAGAGCTAATTTCTTTAATGGATCCTTCAGACATGGGTTGTAGCTTGTCTTCAGCCCTGTCTTCAGAACAAACTCTGTATCTATGTAATATCTTGTCTTCAGACCTTTCTTTGGTGGCATTTCCTGCTGTTCTTGGCAGGACACTTGACATGGGCCTGGACCTGAACCATTAATGGCATGGTGTGTCTGGGATTTTTAGCTTTTGGATTAAAACATGTTCCTTTACGTAGCAAACAGAACTGAGGCTAATGAAGACCCCATACAAAATGGACTGATATGGAGGCATTCATAGTATCTGAGTTGAAATGTCTAACCTGTTGTCATTTCTCTTCCACAAGCTAATTTAACTAGAAGACACTGAAGATACTACTAAAAACAGGCTACAAAATAATTTAAACCAACCAAAAAACCCAAAAAAACCCCCAACAACCCAAAACCAAACAGAAAATCTGAAATTTCATAAAAAATAGGTTAAAAGATGTTGATACACAGGTTTTTTCTTTTGTTGTATATTGGCCGTTTCTTTTAATACTCTTTTTTAAGTACTTTCTACCAACTTATATTAAAAAAAAAAAAAAAAAGAATCAAACCATTGTAACTATTTTTGAAGGCTGTGAGAGCCACCCATTCACCATCATCTCCCAAAGGAATTAAGATACTCAGAGGGAAGACGTCACTCATAGTTTGTCCAAATTCAGATGGTATTTCTGAAGAGATTTTACTAGAACTGTGTAATGTATCATGGAATGAACGTGTTCCCTGTTACTGGACAATTCACTGAGAATGAGGTTGAAATTAAGGTTACTTGTAGTACAGAAATATTATTTTCTGCTAATAATAGAGAGCTAGACATTTTGCACTTCATGTATGTATTTTCTTAAATGTAAGAAAGTCTAAAAGTGTCAGTAAAAAAAGTTCCTATATTAAGTTGTCTTGTTTAATATGCGTGACAGTACATGCATATTGTTTCATGATTTAATATAAAATTTACTTATTTGTATTTATGTTCATATGTAGGCTGTTTCTAACTTAAAGGCATATGCTACATATGCTATGCTACTATATGCTACGCTACTGTAACTGCAGGATGAAAACATACATGGCTTTTCTTGTTCTTAGTTGTGTAATGTTCATGCTCTTATGAGATCCTCGCTCATCCCTCCATAGATGAACTTTTCTGCCACTCTGACTCTTTGTCTTAAGAAATATAATTGGCTATTCTGATTTCCTGAAAGTAGGTTACCACAGACTTCAATCAGTTCGTCCCACAGGCTCAAATACAGATAGAGCTCTAGGAAACGAAAGACAGAAGAACAATGTTATATGTATTGCAGCTTTTTTGTTCAGTTTTCAGTTTGACTGCAGTTTATGCTCCGCAGTCAATGGAAAGATTAGTTCTAAAGCACAGCGTCACTTATTGAAGGTTATGATCATTATTCTTTTTAAGATCCATTTAAAAAAAAGGAAGATTGCTTCTGACTTGAGTTTGAAGTTCTTTGATTTTAGGGATACCTAACAACCATCTAAATGAGCTACCATAATATAAAAGTTAAAAGTTATTGTAATATAAAATAGGGCACACATCTTTACAGCCCATAAGAGATTAGATTAAAAATCATTGTGACCTCTGCAATTCCCACCCTAAACTACTGAAAGATATTGTTAGCTACGCAAGCGCATTTGATTTTTAAATCTTGTACTACAGTTGCTACTTCAAGAAACCCCAAGAATTTCATTACTTTGCTCTGTTTTTTCCATTTAAACCAAGAAGAACATCATAATTCATTGAAAACAGAGTAAATCTCTAATGAAGACAGTATGGAAGATCATTAGAATTTGTTTTAACACAGATTGTAAAGGAGGTAATAGACTTGCATTTTATTCAGCACTGAGGACTAAACTTTTATTTTCTGAAGAAAACTTGGCATAAATAAAGTTGATTGAAGATCAATCCTGAGAGAAATAATGTTTGCATAATGCAAAGCTAATGAAAAAATTAATAACACAGATGCTTTAGCTGCAAAGAAGCCATGGCATTTGGACATCTAATAATTATTTACATTACCAATTGATGAGTGCTGCTTATTTACTGATAAATTAAAGGAACAAGGTACATGTTCTGAGGGGTGCACAATGTTGAGGAAAGATGCATAAATATATGATGGGAGATGAGATGAAACAGGGTGGATAAAGTAAAACCAAATTAATAAGTCAGTCAATCATGTTGCTCAAGTTACATCAATATATGCCCCTACAGGTTATTAAAAAAAAATAAAAAATCATTAGAGTTAAATCCATATGCAACAATATTATGTTGTGTGCACAGGCCAAAATTCATGTCAAGTCTTTCAGCTAGTTTTCAGTGTCTCTCTTGACTACTTTTATAATCTTCAGTCTAGTGGTTCACCTCTTGTGAGAGTCAGGACAAGAAATCGAGCTTGTCTCCAACATCACTTGCATTTGACCACAGAAAGCTTTGCAAGAATGACCATGAACGTAGCAAGGAACAACTTTTCAATACCTCATAGGTGGGACCATTCTGATCTGCTTGTTCAAGGCTGATACAGGACTGTGAAATATGCTTACTGGATTGTGTAACTTGAGTCAACTAAGTATGTGCAAAAGATGGGGTCAATAGTGGACAACATGTTATGAGGGGCAACAAACACCCAGAGGACCCTCATGGAACCCCAGCTTTGTAACTGCAAATGCGCTTATTAAATTATGCCTATCATTATTAGAGTACTGCCTCTCTACGCTTTGTACGCAAATTATCAGAAATGCTCCAAAGAACATGAGCATAAAAGGACAGGGCAGCCAGGTCACCACCAGCATTCATAGAATGGTTTGGGTTGGACAGGGCCTTAAAATCATCTAGTTCCAACCCCTTGCCATGGGCTACACGCTTTACACTAAACCACATCCCTAAGGCTTTGTCCAACCTGGCCTTGAACACTGCCAGGAATGGAGCATTTACCACTTCTCTGGGCAACCTGTTCCAGTGCCTCACCAGCCTCTCAGTAAAAATCTTCTTCCTTATATCTACCCTGATACCTAATTAATACTGCAGGTGAAAAGGACCATATTTAAAAACTTTTCCCTAAAGTATATGACATCATTATTTAGTTCCCAGGGAAGTGATGCTAAATTAAGAAGATACAAAAATGTTACAAGCAATCTTTGGAAACCACTAATTTGTGACTCAAGATAAAATGCTCAGACTTTTTTTTTTTTTCCTTTAATGTCAAACATGAGAAAACAAAGTTAAAACAGGTTCTTGTGTCAGGACAATGCCATCCTTCTGCTGCACAAATAATGAAGCAGAAAAGGCACATTTCTTTCCAAAACAGGAGATGTGGGTATTGTAAATAAATAGGTAATCAACAATTGTCTTCTGCAAAAAAGCTATCTTGTTTACTGCTCTCCTCATTATTGAACTCTAAGACTTAACTTGCTGTACACTGTAATGAATTAGAGTTTCATCTTCCCATGATTGTTTCTGTTTAAAGAATTAAAATAATGATGTACTGTATATATTTACAGAGGAATGCAGGAGTCCAGAACAGATCTGGTAGCAAAAATGTAACGTCATTCTATGACTGGTATTTCCAGTAGCTTCAGGTAATGTTACAACGTACGGCAGAAACTGGGCTGAAATGCAATAGTGGATACAAGCCTTCTCAAAATTTTAATCCATTTACTAGTGTCTTATTTATTTACGCTTTGAAGTAGTATAAGATAAAGATAAAAAGATAAAATTCAAGATTGTGAATACCTCAAAAAACATGTTTGATTCACAACGATGAAAAATTGAAGTTTACAATTTGCAGCACTGTCTACTGCAATATGGAGGAAGCCATAATCAGAGGCAGTGCTGATTGAGACACGTGAGATCACAACATAAACCAAATATATTATTTTAATCCATATGTCTTGAGAAATCTCTATCATGACCATGTTTTGTGCCCTAGAAATTTGCCTAAAGATGATCAGTCCTATTTTTGCTTTTCAGTCAGAAAGATGCAAGTACAATAATGAAGGAAAACCAAAACCAAGCCAAACTGAAAGCAAGCATCACTAGTTTTCTCTTCTGAGTTTAGTATCAATCACACACTATTTTCTTATACCCAAGCCCAGAATACTTCATCTACAAAATACAGCAGGTTTACCATTTCATTTGCTAACCATTATGGGGGAGTAAGTTCCTGTATTTCCAATAGGAAATATTTCCACATATCAGCTTGCTTTTTTTTTACTATGCCATATGTTCCTGTGTTTGCATTGGCTTGCTACTCCAGATACATATGTACATCTTAAGATGATGTTGAAAACCCTGTGAAATTAAATATATCTTAAATAAATTAAGTAGTCTATTTCACTTAATCACTTTCTTATGATTGCTGAAACAAAGTGTAGAGAAAAGAAATGCAAGTTATATTGCCACCATGAAACAAACCATTTTATAGGCCGTTAATAATTAAACTTTCTTATAAATGATGAAAAAAACAGTCAAAATGAATGAAAAGGAGATTGAAGGACTCACTATCCTCTAATGGGTGTAACAACTTTGATTATGATTATGTCAAGCTAGATAATGATACTGTACTGAAAATGATAGAGAAATCCAACAAGTATTTTGAGATGGTTATGAGTTATTCCTAGCATTGAAAAAAGGCAAATCATGGTGTAATAGTGGTAAATATTTTGAATATTTCTCTTTAAATATGTAAGATTCTGAAGAATGTTAAGGACACATAAGTAGTACTAATATCAAAGAAGGGGGGAAAGACAAACCCAGGAAATTACTGTTACTGACATTCCAGAAAAACATCTGTAACCTCAGCTGCACACAGAGCTTGAGGCAAACCTTGGCATGGAAGTTCGGGCATCAGTAAATTAACAAAACAGAGGAGGTATGCTGTAGATGTGACAGGGTATTTTTTTATTTATTCTATTCAGGCCTGTTAAGTGTAGGCATTTAGGGCATTATAAGCCTACCAGGATGTAGAGATGCATGTGTCATTATTTATCAACTTTTAAAAGAAAGGCTTGGAGAAATTATATATGAGAAGCAAGCAAAATATTTAAAAATAAACAAAATTAATTAGAAATGGCAATTTTCCTGAGGAGGAACATTTCTCAGCACATCTTTTGTAGTATCTGACAGCAGTATTTAAGTATATCTAACTTACAATGTGCTAAGAATGGTTTTATTCGGTTAGAAAACATGTGGGTTTAAAACAAGGTTAACTATAGTTTCTAATTCATCTAGTAGCGCAGTCAGTGTTAGCAATTTGAAGAGAATGATGCCTTGAAATGCTTTCTGCAGTCAGAAAGGAACTATTTTAACTGGATTAACAAAATGGTTAATCATTTATTTGATTCTACTACCTGGTGTAAGGAAGCACATGCACTTTTTGCTCCCCCTCAGTTTGAAAAGGGCATTACTGCTGTGAGTCATTCCTTCTAGGTACAGAGAATGCATACAGACTTCAGCTACTATTGGCATGTCCTGAATTTCCATTTCAGGACTATTGTATTTAAGTTTGCATATCATCTCCTTTAGTTACTTGTGATTAAGGGCTCGTTCTATTGTACCTAAAGAGGAAATAATTTCATTCCATTATCTTGGAATTAATTAAGTTTTTAATGTTATTTTAACTATTTAATATTTTTTGCAGGTATTTTGTGGATCAGGAGGAAGAGTATGTTTTCACAGCCTGTTGAGTGATATGAACGAATGCATGTCCACTCTGAACAGAAAATGTAAAGCAAGATTAACGAAATAACATGTAACTTATAAAACATTTTGACTACAGTTCTATCAGAACTTTTCATCTCTAAGTCTCTGAGTGTGTGACTAATAAATCACCTAGACCGATTGATGGGAAGCATTTTAAAGGAAATTACCAATGATCAAGTTTGTGCGTTAAGAAATATTCAGAGTAAGCAGCATGGGATATCCAAAGAAACTATCATTTACGCAATTGAGCTGAGACATGGTAAATGTTTATCACAGAAATATTTTTCCTTTCTATATATTATCATAAAATCACAGAATGGTTTGGGTTGGGAATGACCTTAGGATCATCTAGTTCCAACCTCTTTCCATAGGCATGGCTCCTCACACTAGACCATGTCACCCAAGGCTCTGTCCAACCTGACCTTCTAAGGACAATTTTACAGACATTTATTTCCCAGTTCTTTGACTAGTAGATCGTTTAAGAAACACACTTTTAACAATAATGTTTTTACTTAGGACTCAAATTGGGTTATGCCAGGGCATCCTTTCTTTGATTTCTTCATGTAATGAAAAATAGGCCTAACCTTAATGTCTTTGACTGGAAATAAACGAAGTGTCAGTTATAATTTGAAATGCTGGAGTGATTTGAACCACTACCGGGGAAGGAAAATACACATTCTTCTACAAAGATTCCAGATACCATGAGTAAACCAGAGTCTCGGTCTATGGGAAATCTATGGTATGATGCGCAACAAAATTAATTGAATATCTAGTCAAATGGACAAATGCTTGGACCACAAATCCTTGTGTGTTCTTTAGCTGTTGATTTAAAGAAGGTTTTCTATACTTCCTTAAATGATTTTAAATATTTCTAAGTATTTTTCTAATAAAAAAGTATCAATTAAGAGCTTCTATTAAGAGAATCGTGTTTAGATATGCATTTTTTAAAGGGAATTCAAGTAATGTCAATTCAGAGAACATACAGAATAATGGATGAATACAGAAATATAGAAATATTTCCAGCCAGTTTGTGATTTAAATGTTTCCTGACAAGTTACTAAAACTAGGATGTTGGATATATTTGCTTTTTGGCACATGGATCCAAAATGAAATATTCTTATTAAAACTGCTAAATAAAATAAGGTTTGTTTTTTTGTTTGTTTTCTGTTTCAGTGCTCACAGTAGTTGCAGTGTTAGGCAACAGAAGGAGAGAAAGGGCCCAAATTTGTAACCTGGAGGATTCTGTAGCACTGATTGAAAAAACCTTGATAGGTGCCTTGAAGGTTAGCTCTGAGAAAGCAGATTCCTGTCAGGGACTCTAGGTCTCTAGGCCTGTCTTCCTCCAAACTCAGAAGAGTCTTGAATCTTTACAAGATTCGAGCAAATATATCTTATTCACATTACACTGAATTTGTCTATGGAACTCCTCTGAGCCCCACTCTCATGTTCTCATGTCCCTAATCTGCAATTTTTTTCTGCTCTATCTTGTTTAAAGTCTCTGAAATAATGTAAAGGCAGTTTTGTAGCCCACTAGGCTAATGTTATATTAGCTTGAAACTGCTGATACTGTTGCAGTGATAGTCACTGAGGCTGTAAACCACTGTGAGCCTTTGGATGGCACAGGCAGTGAAAATTGTGTATTATTACAGTAACAACCATATCACCTTTATTGTACTCTCTGTTTTGTTTTCAAAGAAGCATAAGAGAGCCAAGAATGAGCTAACATTTATCCAGTGTCCATGAGCAAGGAACCAGGCCCCAGAAGTGAACTAAGTAACAGTTATTTTTCAATCCTGTAAATTCATAGACTTCTAATTGTGATCTAGTAAACATCCTTGTCCTTTGAAAATCCATGGGTTCCAGGGTTCCCGAGATGATTAAGGAGAGCTAAATGACAACCAGAAATACAACTCTGGAATTTTTAAGCTCCAAGTAACATTTTCAGAAGCAAATTTTGAAAATTGATTTCATTAGTTCAGGTTAATGAAAAAAACCTGAATTTAGAGGTTCAATGTCAAATAACTATATTTTTACTAAATCACTGTTCAAAGGTGCAGCATTATGGGATGTGACACAAAAGTACTCATCATTTATTAATAATAACAAAAAATTCAGTGTCTTTCCTTCCCATTACTTATTCTATTACAATGTAAATTTATGTTGAAGTGTTTTTTTGTAGTCCCAACCAGTTGATATTCCACTATTCCTTTATTAAAATATCATATGAAAAAGGGGCTTGTCCATTACAGAAAAACTTTGTTATAGTAACCTGCATGATAGGTTTTAGCTACAATTATTTAGACACATTTTTGTGCTTTGTCAATGGCATTTAGTACCTTAGTGCTTATCCATGTGCATCAGTGGTCAGAAAATGGTTGTGTGTAAGGCTACAGTAAAGAAAAGGTGTTTTAACAGAAAACTGCTGGTACGTTACAGGCCCCATGATTTCATGACCTGTTTGACTTCTTTTATGACAGATCTGAAAATGCTGTTAGCGAAGAATGTAAGGAAAACATCAGCCCAATGTCATAGAAATAGCAGGCTTTTCTCAATGTCACCCATTTTCAAGTTTATGAAATTCAACAAATCAGTTGAGACAAAGTGCTTGACCATTCCCAGAGGGTAGCACTGCACCAGTACTATGTTTTTATCAGGCATATAAAGCCAAGAACATTACCAGTAAAATTATGTTTGAATACAATTAATTTTTCCGTATCTTAGCTTCCCAAGCACACTTTTTAGATACCCACAAGCTGTTTGTGCATAGTAAAATTTGGTAGTAATAGACAGAAAACTAATAATGGTATCATTCATTTTTCATCCCATTTTACTACCTTTTAATCACTTATGAAAATTATCTTTAAAAATCTGGTATCTTAGACAAAACTTCTCCAAAATCTTCAGGATCTGTGGGAGGACACCTTTACCCTTAGTTGTATTTTAATTCTAACTAAGCTCAGTGCAATTCTCTGGTACAATGAGGCAAGCAGTAGTAACCAATGACAGGGTCATATAAATATTAAGTACTGTAAACATTTTAGATCAAATACTACTTTGTAACAATTGACTGGAAGGATGTTTTTTCCCTTTACATTCTTTCCACCTACTTTAGTTGTTCAAATTTGCAAATATATTTTGATAATATATTTATAATTAAAACAGTATTAACAACATAACAATTGCAGGAGTTCCCTACCCTTACATATGTGACTAAAATTTTGATGCTCCTGGAATGCTCTCTAAACTTTCCTTATTCAATTTCTAATACGTTTTCAAAAATAACAAGTAATTGTTTTCGTCAGAAAAATACCAATGCAGTTATTAAAATCCAGCTCCTATTAGGTCTAACATCCTTCAGACTTTCAGTGGCTGACCTAGGAAGTATTGAAAGAGTGGTGAAAAAACATTGTTTTCAATAACACAGCTCTAGAGAGATGTCTTAAAGGCGTGGGCTCTCTTGTGTTTTTTATGTATGTGTGTGTACGTGCGTGGTAGGATCCTACACGTTATCTGTTTCATTAATTTCAAACAGCACTGTACTCTTCAGATACCAAGTTCATTTAAGCAAATCACCCCTGAAAATCTTTAACAGTGGAAATGTTTAATTAGCAGTGTAAGTTTCCTCTCTCCTTTTTACTAGAATGTGTCAGGCCTGACTCTCCATGATCTCAGTGCAGTCACTGATTTCATGTGTCAGTCAGTTCTCTCTTTCATTCCATTTCACAGCCACTGGGTAAATAATATAGGATCATGGCCCTTGTACTGATTCTGTTTCTTAACACTGTTAGTGCAAAATTAAAGAATCTGCCTCAAGTCTGAATTTGCCGTATACTATAAAAATAACTGATGGAACCTATGTTCTACATTATCTCATAAAATTCCAGAGAAATACGCAAATAAAATTCAAGTATTTTGCCAACTGTTTCATAGATAACATTATTAATTGAAATCTACTTTATGCATATGTATTAGAGAAGTAATGGCTCTTCTGCTAGCCTTGAAATGTAATACATTTCATTTACAGCTCTTTCTTCTTTTTTCTTTTCTCAGTGAATAATACACTGGTACATGACTTTACATATGTTCCTTTAAGTTTCTGTATTACCATGCTTTATAACATACATAAACAATTAGTAAAACTCTTTGATTTCACAGTCAAAGCTTTAGGAAGTATCAGTTGACTGTTTTTAACAGAAGTGGAAAACACCACAGGCGCTTCCTGACAATTTAGTTTAGGTGGTGCTGCTCTGACTAGCGCCGACTTTGTGATAACTTCAGCAGTGTGCAGCTGAAGATATCCCCTAGCTGTTTTAGCCTTTCCATTAATAAGTCTTCTCCTTCTTCCTCAGCTTGGTTATGCTTCTCAGATCCAAGAAATCAGAAAATATCAACTGCAGTATAGTCCTACCAAAGCTGAGGATCTGGTTTTCCTAGACCTAAGACTAGTATGTGATGTGACTTCAACAGCACTTTAACTGGGTTGCAAGATCATCACTTTGACCATCTGAGCTCTACTTTCTTTTGGCCTACACACACATACAGTTTGCATCTTACCCTCACCAGCTGTGGTTTTACTTTGTTTTGGCTTGGTTTTCCTTCACTTCTCCAGACCTTTTGTCTCCTGGAATACTTTTTCCTCTCTTTTTACTATTCCAAACTCCTAAATGGGTGTTGCCATGTCCCATAGTCCATGAGCCCTAATAGAGACAGAAAAACCTTTGTCTCATCAAAAAGTTTGTCCTATCAAATCCTGTAGATCATGATGTAGCAAGGTTTTAATAGAACAGCTTTAGTGTGCTATTTACGTTCTGCACCATTACAACTGTAGAAAAGAATCTACCTGGTTACTCCACACGGTAAAGCATTCACAGTCCACCTGGTCCAAAGAAGACTTGAGAAGTTAGATGTTTTTGGAAATTAATATTTTTTCATGCATTATTTCATAAACTTCAAGCTGATTTATATATAGATCAATGATTGCCTGTGTATGCTTGTCATGTGCACTTATGTGTTTCCCCACTTTGTGGGTTTTGATTGAAATACAGAAAGAATCATATAATCATAGAATGGTTTGGGTTGGAAGGAACCTTAATGATCATCTAATTCCAACCCCACTGCCACAGGCAGGGACAACTTCTGCTAGATCAGGTAGCTCAAAGCCCCACCCAACCTGGTCTTGAACACTGCCAGGGATGGGGCGTGGGAGGTGAAGGGCACAAAAGGAGGGGCACACATCTGCGCATTCAATCCATAATCATTTTACAGTTAGGCAGAAATACAAATTCCAGGAATTGAATATATCCGGTAACTTTTGCATTAAATTGATGGCCATGCAGCATATTTCTGATCTCTTTAGGCACATACAGCCCAAATCCCAGCTCAAAATGCTCAATATCAGCTTTTTGGCAATTGGCCCATAGCTGATTTCACTTCTCATTTGCCTGGAACCATAGAGATTGCAACCACTCCTGCTTCCCAGCTTTGAAAGGAGCAAGGCTCAACTTAGGTGTCAAATACCTAAACATACCTACACTGAGTACAAATCTGTGAGAGGATGATAGCATCTGAAATGGATTCCAGATTTCCCTCTTGTTATTGCCCAGCCCAGTTGGCAGCCCTCCCTCTAGACTGATATAGGTCTCCCCCTGCTCTCTGGAAAGAGATGTGTTGTAGGTAGGATAAAACTCAGCCCGGACTTTAAAAATGCGATAGTAGCCAAAAGGTATGTGTTGAATCCCTTTTGGTTCTTCTAAACCAGCCTAGAATTTTTGCAGCATAAAAGTGAAAGCATCTATATGATATTGCAGCTGCAGTACTGGTGGCTCTACATGTGGTTTGTACTCCTGGCAGCAGTTATATACCATGCACAACGTCGTAATCCCGTTCTTAGGTCTCCATCTCACGTGATGTCATGCTCTCTGCCACCTGTGGTGTCTGGTGCCCTGCCCTGATATACTCTGTGTGCATCCGTACCACCTCCAGAAGCACAGATTGCCCATGCACCATCAGAAGACAGCATCCCATAAAAAGAGGAAGCGTTGCTGCAGTGCCATTATCCAGTAACAATCTTGATATGCCACAACTTGTGGTGGCAGTCACAATTTCCCTTGGCAACCTGTACCAGTGTCTCACCACCCTCACAGTGAAGAATTTTGTCCCATGTAATCTAAATCTACCCTCTTTCAGTTTTAAACCATTCTCCCTGTCACCACATGCCCTTTTTAGTCCCTCTCCAGATTTCTCGTAGGTCCTCCTTAGGTACTAGAAGGCTGTTATAAGGCCTGCCCTGACCCTTCTCTTCTCCAGGCTGAACATCCCCAACTCTCTCAACCTGCCTTCATAGGAGAGAGGTGTTCCAGCCCACTGATCATCTTCGTGGCCTTCTTCTGGACTTGCTCCAGCATGGCCACATCCTTTTTATGTTTCAGTATCTGTCTTGTTGCATGAGGACAGAACTGGACACAGTACTCCCAGTGGGGCCTCACAAAAGCAGAGTAGAAGGGGAAAATCACCTCCCTTGACCTGCTGGTCATGCTTGTCCTGATGCAGCCCAGGACACAGTTGGCTTTCTGGCTGCAAGTGTACACTGCTGGCTCATGTTAAGTTTCTCATCAACCAACACCCCCAAGTCCTTCTCTGCAGGGCTGCTCTCAACCCAGTCTCTGTTCAGCCTGTAGCTGTGCTTTGGATTGCCCTGACCTGTATGCAGGACCATTTTACTTGTTGAACTTCATGAGGTTTGCTCTGTTCCACCTCTTAGGCCTATCAAGGTCCCTCCGTATGGCCTTCCTTTCCTCCAGAGTATCAACTTTACCACACAGTGTCATCAGCAAACTTTCTGACAGTGCACTCAATCCTACTGCCCATATCACAGACCAAGATGTTGAACAGTTTTGGTTTGGTCCCAGTACTGACCCCTGAGTTATTCAGAGTACTGTTAGAATAATTGATGTATCTATCTCATGTCCAATTCAAGTAAAAACCTTCAGTTAAAATGTATCACAGCAGCAAGTCCAATAAAATTCCAAGCAATTTCATTTTTATGCATACTGTCGCTCTGTATCTACATGCATATATTTTCATGTATATGTAAACTAAAAGAGTGTCTGTTGCTTAAATGTCACTGATGTTTCTCAGGGATTAGGAAGTCAGGATATTATCTAGTAAAATGAACCCCTCAAAGCTGAAGTTTAGAAGATAAATAAGAATCTCTAGTTCCTCCAGAATTATTTAAATATCCTGCCAATCTGTCCAGTCTTATATGTGAAGACCATTTTTTCCTATTCTGCTTTAGGAAGGTAAATCTTCCACATTTGGATCAGCAGCGCCAAAGCTGTTGCTGTGAGGCCCACATATGTTGGTCATCTGATTCAGAATAAACCTGTATAAGCAACTGCCAAAAATATACTAGCCTCCAGCAAACAGGTATATAGAATGCAGCTGGGCACGTTTCTGCCACATTTTGATTTCAAATACTATTCTTTTTGCAGCTGAAATTACCGTGGTTAAAAATACGTAAGGAGTTTGGTTTTTCCTTTCCTTCCTGATTTTTTTCCTTGTATTTACTCCTCCTTTGGGGGCTCCAATTTTCTTTATTTTGGGTTTTTTTAATATAGAGAGCACTTAGGAAAAAAATCCTTCAGCCGTTTGCATTATGAGAATGTAAGTTATGAATCATGCAATTAACCTGAAGGACTGTGAAGTATGTTTAATTACCAGAAGAGAAATCCAGTAACAAAACCAAAAATCTCATACATATGCCTGCTCTTCCATTTGAATTCCATATGACTCAGATTAAAATTCATAAAACAAAAATTATGTATACATTAAGGAGAGCATATAGTCTTTAGAGTTTTCTCATTAGGTCTCAGCTGAGATCTATCTAGACTAATGGAGAAGTGTTTCTATGGAAATACATCTATGTGAAACATACATTTTATTTCAAAAGGGGCCTAAGGCCTTAGACCTCAGGCAGTCTGCAAGAGAAGAGTGAGGCAAAACCACAAAAATAGTAAAATCCATCCTTTGTTCATCAAGAACAAGTAGAGAATGTTTGAGTAGTAAGTGACTCCAGCTACCACTTGAAAATTCTTCGTTTTGGCAACAATTTTCAGTCAGTTCCAGTTTTAGAAAAATATAATTTGAAGCCAGCATTTGCTCATGGCTGTAACACCATACCACGATCAGTATCCACACCAAGCCTCCACTGAGATCCAAAAAAAACCACCCCCATTAAATCACTACCATTTCAGAAAGAATATTTACTAATAAAATTATTTATGAATGTTGACACTATCATTTTTTTCTTTCATCATGAATAAGACTGCCTCTTTCAAACATCAGAGAGTCAACTGAGAATCAGTCTTCAGCTAAATTTTGAAACCAGAGAAATTACTAGGAATTACATTTTTCTTAAGTAATTCAAAACATACTGTAAAGCATTTTTGTGGAATTCTCTTTATGAAGCTTTAACTACCCTTGGAATTATTATTTAAGTTTTGGAAGGTGATTTCCTATCCACATCATTAGACTAAGTGATTAACTTCAAAGATTTTAGTCCTTTAATATACGAGTGGTAAAAACCATTAATTAATAGTTGATTGAATCTGGTTTTTGAAAATATCACATAATAAAATGTTTCCTTCATTTATCAAGTTACATAGGACAATCTTACAGAAAACCATGGGTCTAAAGTATAGATGAGGGAAAAATGTATCTTGTTTTGCAGAAAACATTTAGTAGGAATTACTATCACAGAAACTCCCCACTATCTGAATGTAAAGCTAAGGGACCTTTAACCAGGAAGAAAATATAGTTCTTCCCTCCTGTAGTCCATTAATCTACTTCATCTATAAAATTATTTCAACATCAAGAGAATTACAAAAACATTACCACATTGCCAAATTGCTTTCAATGGAAAGAGGGAAGTACCTGCTGAAAACAAATTTATATATATCAGCATTTATTGTTAACTAAACAAGCTACAGCAGTAACACTGTAACATGGAAGTTTAAAAGTGCCTGTAATAGGAGTGTTTGACAGATATGTCAGTTAGGGATCACCTAACTGACCTTGGACAAATGTTTAAGTACTCAAAAACCCACAGTTTTCTGAGCTTAGGAATTTTTATAGATTTTGAATTCACATAATATTGTATGAAGCATTTTATGTGCTAATGTGTAGATGAATTTAGCTCATGACATTGCAATCTTGCGTTGACATGGAGTGACAAATCAATAAAAGCATAACAGAAGGCAGCTCAGAGAAGAGGGGTTAAAGACAGTTTGCTCATGGAGCTTAGGGAAGAATGTAGAGAGTGACTATTGCAAATAAAGCTGAATTTATCTCAACAGAAAGGTGGTCTTTTTTTAGGCAAATGGCTGTATCAGTCAAACAGACCACCTGGCTGTATCAGTTGAGTGAAACAAGTTGTGTAGTCCTGAATAAATCGAAATAGTATATGTCTTCCTGAGCTACCAGACAAGCATGGGAATATATGCATGTGGGTCAGCCTGCCAATGTGAAGCAGTGAATGAGTTCCTTATTTTGCTTTGCTTGCACACAGCTTTTGCTTTACATATTAAACTGTCTTTATCTTAACCCATGATTTTCTTACTTTCATCCTTCTGATTCTCTTCCCCATCCCATTTTGAGGGAGGTGAGTAAGCAGATTTATGGTTCTTACATGCATGCCTGGGTTATCCCACAACATTGATGTTACTAAATTGTTACTTGTTAAATAGTGTAAGTTAAGAGTTATATTAATATTAAACTGATGAAAGCCCCCTTATTATACAATATGTATCTACTTGGAGTCACTTTTGTGACATCAAGATGAGGTGTCCTGACAACGATCATGATATCAGGGGACTATGACTTCAGCTGGAGGAATAAACAGAAGGGGCAGATGAATTCTTAGGAAATAAACTTCTGCTTCCATAAAAACCATCTTTGTTAGTAAGAAACAAGAAATGAAAAAAGCAGAAGAGATGTGACATATTTAGGTTGTTTTCTTTCCCCTAAACAGAAAGTCCTTTAATATTCAAGATATATCCCAAATGTGCTGAATTCTACAACCTTTTCTTGTAACACTTAACCCGTTGCAGACCTAATTTTTTTAAGGATAGGGTTTTAAGGATTTTTTCAAGTATTCGTACTGGTTCTTATGACAGCTACAACTTTCATATTCACCACACCCACATAAATGTCTTTCATATAGTCTTTTAGGAAGTAATACCGTAACCATGCTCTGTGATCTCATGATTCATTCCTCCACTTTTTGTGCTGCACAATGCCTGGGGCTATGATGTTGCTAAATACCTAACAGGAAGGCAGAGGCAGCCATAACATGAAAACACAATGATACAGTTTCTCTGTACTTTTATGTGTATCTGCATTAGACTCACCTTTCACCTTTGGATATAAACACATTAAATATTCAACCTTAATTCAGCTTAAAACACTCATCAATTGCATGAGTATGAAATAATAATGTAAGTAGCTAAACAGTCTGTGAGAAGATTGCATGAAAAAAAATAGTTCGGGCTTTGGGAAAACCCAACTGAAACAAAGAAACTAAACCAGGACAGGAGGAATTCAGAAGAAACTACTGGCTCAACAATGTAGCACCTTTGCAGCCCCTCCCCTATTCCACCGCAGTAAAATAGCATCATTTTCAAGGCAACCCTTACGGTAGCCATCTGGAACCAAATATGACTAGCACAGGGCAGCCCCTGGCCTCTCCTCACAGAAGCCACCCCTACAGTCTACCACTCTACCCCCGCAACAAAGCCTTGTTGAGTAAATCTAATACAGTAGCCTACCTGCTGAGATAAAAAAACACAGTTTATTTGCAATATAAAAATAACTTCATAGTTTCTTCTTTAATATTTCTTGTTATGAAATATTTCTATTATTTTATTTTTTCTTTTATTTCCTCCCCCCCCCCCATAATGGATGTTTTCTTGCTCAAATAAAATGAGAGATATTCACCATTTCCCCTGGTGAACTGCAAACTCCTCTGTGCTACTTTGAAGAGTGTTTTTAATCTCCCTTGCTGATTTGAACATTCCAATTACGGTAGCTCTGAATGTGACAGTGTCTTTTTGATAAGACTGACATCAGTGGGATAAAAGTAGTGAGAAGTAAGGAGTTCAGATGAAGAGATGATACAAAACCAACTAGGCTCAAGAGTTCCATCTATGAAAATTGTGAATAAAAGGAAAAGTTATATCCAACAGGCAGAGGTAGCACACTTTGGCAGTATCTGACATTATGAAAGTAAAGGAAAAGCAAACGTGGCAGTGATCTTGGAGAGAGCCTGAGAGTGATGCTATTTGAATAATTAAGTATTTTTATTCACTTCCAAAGCTGGAAGGTAAGACAAAAAATAATCTAGGCCTATGTCTTACAAATTAGGATGTAAGATAATAAAGCCTGTGGTTGAGGACCTGGTCAGTGCCATTCATCAACTGACTATTTCACTTTGGGTTCACTAATGACAAAAAGCAAGTAAAAAAATCAGTATTTCCAAGACAAATGAAACGTTCATTTTCAAATTCAGAATGAAAGAAAAAAATCAAAACAGGTTCAAAGAAGATAAGAGCCAGGCTTTTGTCAGAGGTGCACAGTGACAGGACCAAAGGCAATAGGCACAAATTAAAACACAAAAGGTTCCCTCTGAATATCTGAAAATGCTTTTTTCAGCGTCAGTATGACTGAACACTGGGACAGGTTGGAGATCCTGCAGATCTTCATAAACTGCATGGATATGGTGCAGGGTAACCTGCTGTAGGTGAACCTGTTTGAGAGCAGGTTGAACTAGATGACCTTAAAGGTCTAACCGCAGTTTGTGATTCCTTCTAACCACAGTCTGTGATTACATGACTGGTGTCCTTGTTCAGACTCCCCAAGAACACTCTTTACTCTGCCCATGACCCAGGCACCACATTTCAATCTCAATTTCATCATCCCCTGTCCCAACAATACCACAAAACAGCCGGACCCCAGCTCCCCACAACCCTGCCTTGCTCAGCCATGGGGCTGCCAAGCTGGCTTACCTGCGAGTGCGGGTTGCAGCCCAGCGACTCGCTGTCCCCATAAACAGGAAGGTGCCAAATACCCAGAGCTGAGGCTGCCCCACTGCCCTTTGATGAACCTGCTGGACCAGAGGGACAGGTCCTGGCTGCCAACCCTGCATGACCCTCCTGGGAGCCTTTGCTGCTTCCTGGTCCTAGGTAGGCTCCAGCCCCTGCTGTGCTTGACAACTCATGCCACTGGATTTCTTTTTCAAGGGATGGCAATAGTCCAGGCCTGCCCCTAAAGTTTCATAGAATTTCATTTATGAAATGTTGCAATCTACAAGTTATTGGGAAAGCCATAGGCATCATCCCAGTTTTAGTAACTCTCAGTATTTTTGTAACAGCTTTCACATGAAATTATCACCAACTAAAAAATCAAAGTGTGTTACTTGTGCACCATACTTAGCAATCCATACAGCTTTTGGTCAACTATTTTTGTTTGTTTCACTGTGTAATCTAATACACACCCTGAGAACTCCAGCTTCACAGAGAAAAAATGAAATTATTCCCTTGTCTACAAATAGGAACTAAATCTGTATGCTACCAGTGCAAATCTGAGATAACTTTTTGTCTGTAACTGCAAACAAATGGTTTCTTTCAAGTCAGATACAATCTGTGTTCCCACAGTGAGAGTAAGGGTAATCAAGAAATATTTTCTACATTAACTTCATGCAAAAACCAGTACTGTGATAAACAGTTAGTAAGACAGAACACAGTAGTCTTTCAATTTCATGAAGCTGCCAGTAATTTTTATTGTAAGACTCGAAAATGTGTGACCCAGACACAAACCCCTGTCATCTACACAGGATCTCTGTGGGAATACCAAACTGAGGACAGGAGTGTTAAAACAAAAAGTACTATTGTGGGTTCATTAAGCTTTTACAGAAAGGTTATTGTGTTCATAGCAGTCAAAGCTCAGTATTTCTAAAAGATGTTGAATTTAGTCCAAACCATCACTTATTCTAAAATGAGCTATGGAAAATTATCTCTGATCTTTTGTGATGGATCTTCTTGAGCCCATATAAGTAATTTGTGGCGTCCTCACTGTTAAATGGGTAACTACAATGATGTTGAATAATAACAAATCCTGTTCCAGACCTTGTTGCCCAAGAAGACAAATGTCAGCGCACTTGCAGTTAGCCGTGTAATATAAACTGAAAAAACTCAGAGTGGTCACGTTCCTCCCACAGTGTTCATGGACCTAGCTGGCAAATTTTGAAGGCAGCACAAGAAGAAAAAGTGTTCCTTGACTCTACTTTGCCCTCATATGTGATTACTTCATCTTATTACCTTATAACACTATCTTATTGTCTTATAACACTATCTTGCTTGCATATCCATAAGAAGTTAATGTTTTTTACATGCCAGAAAGTTTTATTACAGTCACACTTTATTTGAAAGGTCATTTTCAGAGTTTTATGGCTTCCTCTGTTCTCTGTTATTTGTCATTTTCTCTCAGAAACCTAAATCAGTATTTTCTACTAACAGTCATTTTTTTCATATAGAAATTATTGACGTCAGCCTTGTCCCCAGTGGCCAGTGTGTCACTGTCGTGTAACTCCTCAGGACCATTTAGGCCTTAGCAGACTGTGCACTGTAAACTTATGAATTCAGATGAGGTATGTAGAGAGATAAGCGTCATCTCAAACATGGTATAGCATCATGTAAATCCTCTTCTAGTAGCTCTCCAATGACAAATCAAACTTTCATATCATGCAACCCAGCTGCACAGCCCCTGACAGAGGCCCAGCTAGCTGCTGCCCTTCAGCACACACCCCGGTGCCACTGCAGCATTCATGAAAAGCTGAAATCTTGAATTTCACCACACAGAAAGAAATGGTCTTGAGGCTTTCCACACTATGCAATGGCTTATCTTTGGCACACAGACAAATGCCCACTAACTTCCCCTCCTCAGCAAGACAGGGGGACAAAAACAGGACAAAGAAGCTCATGGGTAGAGACAGCAAAATCACTTCCCAATTACTATCACAGGGAAACAGACTCACTTGGAGAAAATTAATTTAATTGTCAATTAAGATTTATTTGGCTAGTGAGAAAGACAAAACAAGTGTAGTCAGTATCTCAGACTTGTCCCCACTTCTATGATTCCCACTGCACACAATCAAGTGAACCAGAATCAGCTTAAAAGTCACTCTGTTCCTGTTTCCACAACAATGTCAAGGGGAAGAGGTGCTCCTTCAGATATGTTCTGATTCACTCCAAAAGCAATTTACCAAGAAAGAGCAGCTCCTTTCTCTTCTGGCAGAAATAAAGTCTTGATGGCTAACTGCTAACTGTTCCTAAGGGATAGAGATAACTGAAGGAAATGTTAGATTATGGTTGGAGGAAAACCTGAAGAGCTACCTGATGCTAGGTTTGAATTAATGCATCAAGGTAACTCGGGATTAAAAATCTTTGAATATTTGCTACAGAAATTAAGACCTACCTTCTTTGAAATAAGTTTATTTGTATTTACATGTACATATATAATGTGAGAAGATTTATTCTGTGGAGCAGGAAAAACACAAACTCATGGAAATGTTGTATAAAAATGTTCACCATAAAGTTCTTGCTTTTTTTTCTGAAATACAGACTTAACCCACTTTCAGGTGCTTTGACCTATTTTTCTTTCATATAAGCAGCTCTATTACTGTTCTCAAAAGCACACTATGCTTTCTGAAATTATCCATATTTGATTTCAAGTCAAAGCCTAAAGATGGCTATTCTTAGGGGATCAAGACCTTCAGTGCATGAAAATACATTGCACTAACAAAAATAGAGCTGTTTATTACTTTATGTTCTATAGCAAACAATCCAATTAAAAATAGAAAATAATTTAAAATTGAGAAAAAAATGTCAGGAAGGGATTTTAGTCTCTATCTAATATCTCAAATTAAGGAGTCTTACATCCTACAAACTTTCAAAGACTTTAAAGATCCTATAAAATCATGGAATTGTTGAAATTTATGCCCTTAAAAATAATTTTTATCTTCTATGTCTATACACAAAAGGCTAATTTTATTGACTCTATGCAAAGTAATCAGACTTCACACTGATAAAGGAAACCATTCATACACATTAGTGATACTGCTTGGTGATAAGTTCTGTACCTTGATAGTTCACCAATTATAACAGCTAAATTTTAGCTGACCATATCTCAGCATACTCCTTGGTAATTCCATGCTAATGCGCTGCATCATGCAGGCATGTTTTTCTTGCAGTTGCTAACTGTATTTACAAGGAGTAAAGCAACTCTCAAGTAAGCAACCCTTTAGTAATACTGGCATTTTTGTATCGCTTGGAACAACTACTGATGAAATTTGAGCAGTCATACCACAGCTGCTGCTAAGGACAGGTAGTGCAAGCAAAATTCTGCAGAAATCTGAGTTAAATTTTAAAATTATGCAGATTCTGTTGCAGCCAACCAAATAGCCCAAAAATCAGGGTCCTGCCATTCAATCATCCCTATGAACTGACATATGTGTTGGGAGACACTTTAAAGCTCATCTAGTTCCAACCACCCTGCAATGGCAGGGACACCTTCCACTAGACCAGGTTGCTCCAAGCCCCGTCCAACCTGGCCTTGAACACTGCCAGGGATGGGGAAGCCACAACTTCTTTGGGCAACCTGTGCCACTACATCACCATCCTTCCAATAAAGAATTTCTTCCCAATATCTAACCCAACCTACCTTCTTTCAGTTTTGGGTTTTTTTCAACCATTTTCTATCACTGGAACAAACTCAGACCTTAATCACATACTTATATCTCTAATGTCTCTATAAATGCAATTATGAGAGATATTTAAAGACCTTTACAGCATGGCCAACTTACAGAAAAATGAATGTTCCAAGACAGTGTTGTCTGGAACATGACATGTCATACAAGTAACAATCAGGTCTTCTCTCTGCATGGGAAAAAGAATCGTTTTCAGGGCCTGTGTGTTTCATGAATAATAAACCTCTAAGTAAATAAATAATGAATAACCTCTAAAAGGTGATTCGACTAATCCTCGTTAGGTGCTTAACTTGGGATAAGATTCATTTTTTAGGCACTTACCGCTTTCCCCTGAGTAGAAAGGAAGCCTACATTTGCTGACTCCCAGTTAGGTATTAAAATCAGAAACATATGAAGTTAAGTAAAATGAATCTTTGGTGACATGTTTTAGTGAGAGGCGTCTCTGTGCATGGCAGGGGGTTTGGAGCAAGATGATCTTAAGGTCCTTTCCAACCCTAACTATTCAATGAATCCTGCAGTTTGCCTGCATAGATCATTTCAGTTTAACTTAGTGAGGTTTTTTTAAATTCTCTTCATATTTTCTGAAAATCCAGAATCCCTTATTCTGAACACAATCTTCTTAACTGTGACAACTTACTTTTCAGAATAGCACAAGGAAGTAAACCCCCTGTGAGTGACCTACAACCAAAAAAACTACGTTTGTTCTGAAACCCACAAATAGATCCCTCAGCCTTTATAATGAACATAGCAATAAAGATATTGCATCATTCCTTTGTGTAGTTGTATTCCATCTTTGTAAATATTGGCAGATATTTAGCTGAAAATCAAATGGTTTTTTCTCTAAGTATTTCTAGCAGTCTTAATTTATGTCGGTGAAGAAAATCTTCCCTTCACTTCTTCCTCTCTAGTTTCCTATATATACTGTTATCACTAGCTTACAAGCCCAAGAATAATAACTTTCTCTTAATTATGAAATTATGATATGAAGTGCACATAATGCAGGGGAATTATTTTACTCATTAGCAGCAAGAAATTTTGTAATGGCTTATAAGTATTGGCTTTACCAAAAAAAAAGGTAGGTCATGGGATGCATTTCTGCTTTGAGAGGATTTTGTTTTCCTTTCTGTTTTATTAAAGGAAATTGGACTTTTCCATCTCTGAAGCTTATTTCAAAGCTTTCTCAGGTTTTGAACAAATCATACTTTTTTTCTTTTTCTTTATTTTTTTTTCTGTAAAGAAAAAATTTCCATGCTTTGAAGGTAAAATAGAGTCTCTATGGGTGAAACGGCAAATGTCTGAAAGATCCATGCATATTAATAGCATTGTTTGACTAAAGTATGATTGTTTGATAACTTTAGATGGATTTTTAGAGACTAAAAACCCCAAATAGCACTTCCTATATGGCCCTTGGGGCAGGAGGTGCAGGAGCGCTTTTTATCAGGTTTTTCTTTCAAGGTATCAGTCTCAGTAAAAGCCAGAATAATGTCAAGCTATTTTTGTTAGAAATTAAGAAACCTAAACCTGAACAAAAGTTTTATTACCTTCAGATTCAAAGGAAAGGCAGTTTATTTATATCTATACTAATATTTGTCTTCTCCTATACTAAGTATTTATTCAAGATGTCTAAGTGGATAAAAAGTGATCTAAGAGGAAGATAAAACAGGCAGTTTCATCAATGCTTTAGTAGAGACAAGAAAAAATTCTTGTAAGTTTACCCTATGATTAACACATTTTTGTTTGCTTTTTGCATTAGCTTCTCTGGAGCATGCAGTAGTTCAACATCAGTAGAATTACACTAATGAGGAAATACGAATTCACCATCAATGTGTCTTTAAGTTGGAACATGCTCATGATGTGCGTCTACGACTTACTAATGCTCACCCTGCAATGTGTCATGTATTTTTCAATTCTGGGGGTTTTTCTAGTTGGTTGTATTTGTTTGGTTTTGTTCTAATAGGAAAGCTTAGTAGGCCATCATATCTAATTGGCTCAGGGCACTGCGCATCGTATGGCACACTGATTATGAGGCTCATACAATGGCATAACACCCATTTTAATGTCACAACTATGCTCAAAATTTAGAAAATGCAGTGAATAAAAAGGTGCAAGATATGAGACACCTACTGTAGAAGTATGCGCCGACTTTTAATTGTAGATATGACTCATTATTCATTTGGCATTGTGCTAAGCACAGATTTCTTACTTCAAATAAAAGTATAAGCTAACACACAGTAGTGTGTGTTGCATATCCTCCCTACTGCAGCCCAGTTACTGGTGAAGCACAGCCAGGCAGTGATTCACATGGCCAAATATGCATCCAGGGTCATTTGCAGTACTCTTATAATCTCCTTCCAAGCTGTCTGCTGATGCTTCATAATGACATGTGTGTCCTATAGGCCCTATCTCATCTCTGTCAACCACATGTATGTATCTTGAATCCTTTAGGGCATGTGATATGATCAGGTGGAACCAGATGACTATGTTTAGGTAATTAATTCCCACACTCATTTTCTCTACATAGTCCTAACTCGAGGCTGTTGTCAATGTAATAATAATAATGCAGGAAAAGTATTTAGCAAATACATCTAACTTCTTTTCTCACAAATTTTTTTGTCTGTACTGGTTATCAAACAGAGTTTAACGAGGTTTCCTCTTAATTTTTGAAATTATAAATAAAAATAATCCTGAAAATCAAACAAGAAAAAATCTCGAATTGAACCAGAAAAAAATATTTTAAAAAGTGCAGTACCCCGGTAAGAATGGCAAGTAAATTAAAACTAACAAAATGCCCACTTACAGTAGTAATGCAAAATCTAATAGGGAAAGTTCTTTCTAAATATAAATATTACACATACATATTTGTTTATAATTTGCATACAAACATGTGCAATAAATATTTATATATGCATGAACAAATAAAGCATACATATGTAAACATAAGGCAAAAATTTTTGAAGACTAAAGAATCCGCCTTCATGAGGAGTTGTTTGTCCTTTATTAGTTACTCCTTATTGTTAAAAGATCACTATGATGCTCCTTGCATGCTTATTGGTCCTTTAGGATGTTATTTACTTCAGAGAAGTTTTTAGGTTTTTTCATTAATTCTAGATTTCTCTTCATTCTAAAACCTTCATGTCTGTTTTTTGGTTTGGGCTTGCTTTTTTAGATCAGTAAGTCAACTGTTTGTTTCTCTAAGAAAAGCAAGGGGGCAAGAGAAATGAAATGTTTTTCACCACCTATCCATAATGAAACGTTCACTATTATATCTAAAACACTTAATATCATTATGATATATTTTGAAGTCGCTACCAACAGTATTTTTTAAGTAACTTTCTTCAATTAAAGATTTCAGTACTTTGTCAGATACTTAGAAAACATGCATGCACCTACATAAGATGATGTTTCAATTTACTTCGATTATTACTTATTAGATTTTTATACATACCCTTATCACTTTAACTAGACTTTCTGCTATCTTTATAGTCAAAGAAATTATTCAACCACACTCATTCTTCCAATCTACCTCTTACTATGACTTCTTTTTCTCCTACACCGAAGTCTCCAGTTTAATTACTTTAACTAGAGTTCCATGCTGAGAAGCAGTATCAGTGTACTTTGCAGCTGCAAGAATAATACACTGCCCCTACAGCCTTCTGATATTTATTGTGTCTTTTAACAGTGATGGCACCTGGTCTAATTTGAAGTTACTTTTTTCCTTTAGCAAAAACTTCAAGTCCCTGCATGTAACACGACTCTCGCAACTATTTATAATAGAACTGGACGTTCATAACATGATGAATTTTTCAAATGGTACTTTAAAGATGTGAGCATCTGATCACCAAATATTAACATGAAGCAGTTTACTTTCATGTGACAAATTCTTTTTTGCAGAATTACAAGATTGTTTTCAAGGTTACCGTATAGATCATTACCAGTAACTCATATGATTTTAGTAAGTGAACCAAAGTATTAACCAGTAGGATGACAGTTATTTTAGTTGCAAAAATTAACGTTCTCAGAATTCCAACTAATCTAAAGACTACATATGTACTTTTATTATCTTTTATATATGTATTTCATGGCTAGAGAGACTTTAAAGAGCAGAAAATTCATTATCTTTACCAATATGCAAAATTTTAAATTTGAAAGCAAAATAATTCATACAGTCACAAAATGGTTTAGCTTGGAAGGGACCTTAAAGATCATCTAGTTACAAGCCACCTCCCATGGGCAGAGGGGCAGCCACAATTTCTCTGGGTAAAGTTCTCTGAATAGTTCAACATGTTTTCCCTTCAGCTTCATTGGGTCCAGACCCTTGGGAGCAGCCTTGGAGGCTGACTTGCGCTAGCAATGCCACTGACACGGGTTCTGCAAAGCGCACTGGGATGCCTCCAGTTAAGATACCCTCCCCATCAAAACAGGCCAGAACAAGCCTTTTTGCTACTATTTCATTCCCAAATCTCCTGCCTCCTCCCTTCCATCAGTGTGGGCCAGGCTGGAAGAAAGAGGGATGGAAGCAGAGCGTTACACTTGCTCTGTGTGTACAGGCACACAGTTTGCTTCTGCTCAACCAGGTGGCACCCCCAAAACCCTGGGGACAACCCAGGCAGGGCTGGTGCTACCAGTCTCCTCCCAGTATTCTTAGCAGGCACCAACCCCCTGGAGGACTCCTTCATCCCAATCCCACCCTGAGAGCTTAGCAAAAAAGCTACTGTGGAGCAAGAGGGAAAACTGAGGCATGAGAAAAAAAATGTAATGGTGGCAATGCTTGGTAGAAAGCTATGTTTAATTTCCCATCTCCAATGCAGATGACTAGAATGAAGGAGTAATGCTGACTGACAGTTTATTCCCAAGCATTTTTTTTTAGCTGAGACAAGACTGAATAATAGTATTATAGTATCAAAGTATTTAAATTACTGTTTGAAGAGAACATTCTTTCAATTTCCATTGTACTCCCACCTACCGCAATGCTGAATTTAAGGACTTGAAAACATTTCTAATAATTATTAAAATAAATTAGTGCTCTAAAACTTTGCTATAATAAAGAAAAAGAAAAGAGCATTTATACAAAATAGTCTGCTTTGGTATCAAACTAGATGTGTGAATTGCATGAGCCACAAGACCTATTTTTTCATAAACTAATTTATATTATCTCACTCCTATTTAGTAAAATAAGGGAAAAACAAATAGTATTTCTTCTTGCAGTAAAGACACTGTTTCATATGGTTGTCCCTATCTGGCTTGCAGATGTTGGAATTCAACATCTTCAAATAGTCAGGAGGAAGCAAGTTTGTTGAGTTTGGGTCAGTAACATGAGCTGTTCTATCTGTATCCCCAGATTTTAGCATTCCAACCTAACATGTATTTTGAGGTTTATCTATTCCACATTCAGCTTTCTCATAGAAGAAGCTACTCAGACGACAGGAAGTTACTAACAGTACCAAAGTCATGTACAAATAAATAGCTACAGATTTTTTTCACCTAAATGTTGCAGCACATCTCTCCTTTCCTTAAGTAATACCTCAGAATAATTTTGAAAATAAGAAAACTGCAGCATGGTTATTAACTGCAAAGTGAATCTGAATATTTACAATGCATAGCATGCAGAATATATTCCTAAAAGGTAAACATGTCAAAGAAATACTGCTTCTGCTTTTCCCGTGAGCTGATATAATTGTGCTTCTGGCTCTTCTGCTATATCAGTGGTGTACCATGTCAAATAAAGAGAAAATACTGCTGAATGAAAAAACATGTTCTGAGCATGAATATGAACCCTCCCTGCTGCATTACTCAATTTCTTTTTTTCCTTAAAGATTCTTTTTTTCCCCCTGATGGGGAATAAAGAGCATTGTAAGTAAAAGGAAATAAAATTTCTTTCAGTAATTAGGGAAAAAAAAAACCAACTCCATGGAGCTTTTGTTTTGTTGGTGGTTTTTTTTTCATTTTGTTAATTAAAGCATTTGCACATTTGCCAACTTAAAAAATATCCAAAAGGTACGTAAATACATACACAGTATAAGTACTCCTGCTCTCTTCTAGTTCTTTTTATTTGTCATGGGCCCCATTTGCTACACAAGTTATTTTAAATGTAAGAAGAAAAAAGAGAGATTTTTTTTTTCCTCATTTGAACTCAGTTCCCTCAGAGACATTTTATGGCCAGAGGCATGAATGAAAGAAAGGTGCAAGACCATTTGTCTAAAAGACCCAGAGACCCAGAAGTGTTCTGCCTCCTTTGTTTACAATTCTTTCTGCAACCAAGAGGAACTCAATTCTAACCTATAATATGTGATGCAAATACCACTTTAGTTACAGAGATTTACTGTTGGTGAATAGCTACAGCCAATACCTGTCATTGGTCTACATCCTTTCAAGCGCTGTAACTGAAGTAACAATTTTCTTCTTGTGCCCTTGGTGACCCTTTCATGTTTGTTCAGATACTTTTCTATTCCTCCTCCATTTTATTTCTAATTTAGTACTGACATTAAATATTTTAGCAGTAGGCTAAGAATTCATTTCTGCTTCTGTACTTTCACCTCAGTAGGGAAGACACTGTGCTCATAATTTTTATTTCTCAGAAACAGAACACTGTACTGACCTGTGAACTTTGCCTGTTTATCTGTAACATATGCTTCATGTACAGCCTCATGGATATGTGCCCTCTATTTCACAGAAAAGCCAATTCTGCTGATATCAAGGGGCTATAATTTCAGCCAATTACAAATAAAATACACCTGCTTAGAATCTGTGATGAGTTATAAAAATAACTCAGAACTGACAAATCTAATTTACAGATGATGCAGCAGGCCTGCATTTACATGCAACAGGCTCTAGGTGTTTGAAGTTTTTATAATAAGGTAGGAACACATGCTTTTAATTGAAATGCAAAGAACATAATCATGTGTTTTAAACATCAGCCAGACCTTCATGTTAAATATTAAACTATTCTGGATCTGGTTCAAAACCATTCCCAACAGCAGTTAAGTCCCCTTTGCATACCTGCAAGCCACACACACGGAAAGAAGCCAAAGCAACATCTTTTCTTATAAAGTACATTTTAAAATAAGAAAGACCTTTGACAGTGAGATTGGCTGAGATATATTTTAAACATCTCATTGATGCTTCCTGACTGAAGTCAAATGCCTTCTTCACTGCATTCAGAACAATAATAAATACCAATCAAAACAGAAAAAGAAAGTTGCACTGACTTGATTTTTTTGCCAAGAAGAGAGTAGGAAGAAAGAAACAAACCTAGTTTAGTTAGAATGCATTTCAGCACAGGAATCTGAGCCAAGCTGAAGTTAGAAGTGACATCAAAGAACCTGTGTCCACATAAATGAAGATGGTGTAAACCAGAGAGAGTTATACCCTCCATGGCCACTCATGCCGTGTGACTAAGAACATACATGCTGCACTGTGTAGCACTAACAGTTTACTTAATTTTCAAGGGACATCCTGGCCTGTTGCAATTTTCAGGCATTAATCCAACCAGAAACATAATGTTCTTAAAACCGCCATTGAAGATAAATTAATGACATTTGGTGGGAACTTTAAAACTAGACAGTGACATGCCCTTCCACCAAATATGTGGAGCAGGCAAGGCCCTTTGCACTCTGGGGTCTATGCTTAAGATTTCCATGAAACTTTGCTGCTTGCACAGGCTGTAAATCAAACAGGCTTTGAAGTACAGCATAAAGATTTGTGTGTGTTTGATGCACAGAGTAAGAATTCCCCAATCTATAATTTTTTTCATCATTTTGTGACAAGCAAATGGAAGAAGTCATGTCGCCAACTCCACTTCTCCCAAAGTAAAAAAAAAAAAAAAAAAAAAATATCTCACATGCAATGTACAGTCTTCTTGAAATAATAATGCAAGCCTAAAAAATGTGATTGATAGAGTAAACACAGGAAACATAACTTTTGCTGAAACAAAGTAACTATATATGTTTATGTCAATAAAAGACTGCTCAACCCATTGCTTGCTTCCCATGTCCAATTTATGGAACGTAAACCCTTCTCAGGAAGTTGGGAAAGTTGTTGAAACTTGACATGCTTATCTGGGGCTTGTTCTTCTGCAAGAGAAGAAAAATGCAGTAGCAGCTTGTCCTTTTGTCGTAGTTTAAGCTCATCCAGCAGCCCAGAACCACACAGCCGCTCGTTCACTCCTCCCCTTCCTCCCCCCGGAGGGATGGGGAGGAGAATCGAAAGAGTGTAACTCCCACAAGTTGAGATAAGAACAGTCCAGTAACTAAGGTATAACACAAACCACTGCTGCTGCCACCAATAATAATAATGATAAAG
>WYDI02028060.1:13425-38307 GCA_009867235.2 Psittacus erithacus
GTGTTCAAGGCCAGGTTGGACAGAGCCTTGGGTGACATGGTTTAGTGGGAGGTGTCCCTGCCCATAGCAGGGGAGTTGGAACTAGATGATCTTAAGGTCCTTTCCAACCCTAACTATTCTATGATTCTAACTTCTGTAATTTGCTCCAAATTTTGGGTACTAACCCAGGAATCTGGTCTTTGTATATGTGTGTTTTAGTGCTTTGATGTTGTAAAAAGGATTAAATTACTTTACAAGAAATTATAATATCTCTTATTTGAGTAACTACCCACATTGTATATCTGTGGCACTGTATAACTTGTGATTCTAGTTAATGTGGGCCAGATTTTTTGGGAAGTGGACATTAGAAATTATTAAAATCAAATTTAAGTCAATTTGCCTGATAAAAAACATGGTATTTGGCTGAACCAAAGTAAACTGTTGCATAAAGAGCAAATTATGTAGTCTTGGAATTTATATTTGATTGTCTTATTGCTCTGACTACAGATAATAGAAGTCTGTCTACCAAGTCAGTCATCTCCACAAAAAGACATGTCTAATTATTTTACTCTTATAGTTTGCTAATCTCTTGGTTACAGTTGTCTTCTCACATTATGAAAAGCCAGTATAAGTTTCTACTTATTTCATTAATATTTCTACTTTTCATTAAATGGAGGGACAGAAGCTTGATTTTTTCCAAAGCTGTAATTAAAGCTGGTTATTCCTGTATTTGTGAAGGCAATAGATGAAAACTTTATTTGGAAGAAAATACTGTAAGGCTTGCTAACTCAAAAAGAGCTCATTTCCTTAGTACAAGCAGGTTTAGGATATTTTCAGATGCTTTAAAAGATAGTCTTGTTTTTAAATGAAACTGTGTGAATCTATATCTTGTAATGATTTTAAAAGCTGAATTTGGATTAACTTGATGTGGTCATCTGCACGCATGATTAATAGTTACTCTTTTGGAAGATGTATGATACTTAGTAGCTTCTGAAATTGTTCTGAATCATAATTTAAGAGTTAATCCTGAAAATGTTTCATCTCATTAATTTATTAAAGTATTAACCTGGTGATGCAAGGGTGGTGAAACAGTCCTGTATAACTTCAGTAACCACCCTTGTAAAATAATGACCTTTGAGACAATGCGTAACCTGAAAGTTACTTTTTAAAGACTGCCTAAGAGAAACAGGTTTGAAGTTGTTCTCTCTCTGTATTCTGGTCATCCATCCTTAATCAGCTTACACGGGTCTGAAGATGCCATTTTAGTTTTGAGAGTTACTGATTGTGTGTTTCTCTACACACACCTGTAGAGTTAATATAAATGGTGATGTTCTTTCTCCTTCATGTATGTTGAGCATAGATCACTACACTTGTGTGTTTTAGGTTTGTGTGTTTCCATAGGCACATGGGTTTAAAATTCAGTAGGACGCATTTATTTTACACTAGTCTTTAGCACAGGCAGACTATGGCAGCATTTATTAGCCATAGATAAGATGATTTAAATCAGGCATGTGAGGATCAGCATTTCAAAGATCCATGGGTTCGTGCTTACTTTGCCTTCAGGAAGAGATGGCTAAATTCTTCCAAAATTATGGCCATGAGGCCCTAGCTACAGTTAAGTTGCATGTAAATATAGGCAGTTATTCTTGAAACTTAACATAAATATCTACTAAATGTTGTTTCATCATGTGTACAAGAGCATCTTTGTAACTAAATGTAGTGGCTTAACCCAGGCAGAAGCATGATGCCATATGGTATTTTGCTTTTTTCAAATGCTGTTTGTTTTTTTTTTTTTTAATTGGAATGATAAGACAGAAAAGGACTCAAGAGGTCTGCAGTCCAAAAATGCCAGTTCTAATTCAGTTCTTTTATACCAAGGTGATTGCACTGGTGTCTAAATTTTAGTCACATTGATTGTAGCGGACAGCATTCAGTTTGGCATTGCTGAAATGCAATGTAGGTTTAAAATGACCTTTTAATTTTTAAACAATCATCCCATGCCCTAATTTCCTTCTAACCATCTGAGAAATATTTAGAAGCACAAATGGGAAAATAAAAATTAGCAGTTGAAACTGTGAGGGTAAAGCTTAAGCTTTACAAGATTATTTACCCTCTTTAATAAACTGACAGCTGATATAAATGAAATGAACTTTGTATTAAGGTGTTGTACCATTAAGTTCGTGCTGTTGAGTGTATGTTTTACACATTCATGCTGTGCCTTTCTCTGGAAAAAGAATGCTGACTTACCTGCATTATTGGTCACTTGCTACCTGCTAATCCTAACTTTTGTAATTCAGTTTATATAGATGCAGAGAGGAGAGAGAAGGACTGATGTCTCTTTTATGCACTGAGTTAGCTGGGCTTCTGTGAGGCAGGTGGGGCATCTACTCAGGTTGAGTGAGCAGTCAGAGCTAAACTTTGCAGTTTGATAGCAGCTAATTTCCTTTGTGCTTCTACGGAGTGTGTACATACTATTCCCCTGCCTCTTCAGTGCTTGGGGCAGCTGACAGTGGAACCTGCAGCTTGTCAAACTGTGCAGAAAGAAAGTCCCTGCTCTTTCTGTTTCAGGAAAAATATGCACAATGTGAAGGAAAGCTGCTGTTTGTAGAAGAAAAGCTGAACTGGAAAAGCTTTCATCTACATTCTGGAGGAATGCTTGGAGAATATCCACTGAATACAGTGAATTAACTTGGTCTCATTTGTGAGCTAGCAGAAATACTGCTTTTGGAAAGAAAACCTCTCCTAAAAGGGCTTGCTGCTGTACCTGGCTTTTTGTGAGATAATAAATCACACAGCTGGGGCATGTTCAAGAGAACAAGGCTGGCTCAGTTTGGGTTTCAGTAAGGGCATGGTATAGTAGTTTATGGGTTTTCTTTTTTCAGTTCCGTATGGTATAAATAGGGATTTTTTTGGTTGCAATCAGGCAAATGCATAGCAGCATCTTGTACCCTTTATGATAAACAGTGCTGTTTTGGCTTGTGGTAATTATTTTCACACCCTCCTACTCAGGCTGCATGAAAATCACATAGTTGAAATCCCTGCAATGTCTGAGACTCATAGTTTCTCTTCCAGAGTTCAGATGGGTCCCTCTCTGGGGTTATGCAGAAGTGGAAGGAGTATCAGCTCCAATGCCTGGAATACTTGTATGAGGCACCCCCTATTTTGGCAGGTAAGCCTGCTTGGTAAGTATAGGATGTATTAATTTTTAAAAGGCATGATAACAGTAGCATTGGAGTGATTATGAACTTGAAAATACTTCTCTAGCTTACTTTTCAGTCTGTTTCTTCTTTATTCTGTTTGTTTCTGTCTATTCTGTGTGGGACTCTTCCTGCTGCTGAGGAAGCATTTTATAGAACAATTTGATCGTAAGATGTTAGTTTTTAGGTCCAGAGTGTTCTTTAGCGGCAAGTGGTGGCACTTAAAGCAGCACACTAATGTTATTTCACTGAAACTTTTTCAGGGGTCAGTGTGGAGAGAGCATACAGGTATAAGGAAATCTAGAACCATGCTCTTCACAGTGACCTAGCAGTTTGTGGACCTTACAGTTGGTGTAAATTATCTTGAGCATTGTAAAATGCTGAAATGGCTTTTAAAAAAAAAGTGCCTCTGTGAGAAAGCAGTTTGTCTTTGCAGTTGAGCTGCTGTAATGTGGTGAGAGCAGTTGTGATATTCCGGTATCATGGTATTTAGAGGACACTGGTGACTTGTCAGTGACGCAACTGGATGCAGTGTGGCTTCTCCTATGCTTCAGTGCTTTTGTGACATACTGGAACAGATAAGGTGGCTCTAAAGTTGTATCTGTGAAGAACTGTTTCAAAACTATTCTTCTCCTTTTAACTACATTACTATGGCAGAGTGCGAGCAGTAGCTGATGACAATAGTGGCAGGGAAACATTCATCTCCCTCTGCTCCATTATCCTGTTGAGCAGTTGAGTGCTGTCCTCTAAGAATGACAGTTTAATAAATCTGAAGTTGAAGTATTCTCATGTTGATTAAGCTGTAATGCAAAATTATGGTTGTGTTAGGGGTATTTTGTTGATGGATCTATGTATTAGGCTAGATTTTCCAACTACACAACTATAAACTATTCTTAAGAATTATTATCTACAGTATTCATAGCAAAAAGGATTTTAATTTAAACCAAGACATGTAAGAATGTAAAAGAGAAAAGATGGTAATGGATCAGTATTGATTTACCTTTCTTGTCCCTTGATTTAGTCGAAGACCCTAATCTGTTCTTCACTTTTCCTCTGTAACAACAGTTTCCTGTTGTGTGAGGTTAAACTCTTTTGGACAAATAAGTCTCAGTTATCTCCACATCACAGCTTAAGTGCATAATGATGTTATGGTTTAAATGCATGTGTCCATGTTTCCTTTTATCTTCTGCTCTTCAGTCTTTCCCTTTTTACAGTATTTATACAAGGCAGTGGCATGACCTTCCCTTCCATCTCTCTGCAGAAGGCAAGTTCTGCAACAGAACATTTGACAACTATGCCTGCTGGCCAGATGGCCTGCCTGGCACCTATGTGAATGTCAGCTGCCCCTGGTATCTCCCCTGGGCTAATGCAGGTAAGAGCTGTTTCATAATTATAGGCACAGCTTTAAACCAGTCCTGTTTTCCTCGGGTAGTCTTAGGAAGGATAAAATTGGCTTAAATGGTTATGAGTGCAATCAGTTGTCTGCAGCATAAAAGTAGGAATGGGACTCAGTATGATGTACTCTCTATTTCCATTTAGCAGGAGAAAACAAAAATGAGAGAAGAGGTTTTATTAAGGATGCATTTAGTTTGGGGTTTTGTGCTCTTATCTGGTTTTGCTGCTTTAATAGTAGTGACTATTAATAAAATAGTACTGTGGTTCTTGTTGAAGACCATATAACAATAATAATGGTGTAGTTTGAAAACTGAAATAAAAGTTAAAAAAAATTAGCAAAGCTGGGCAGTGGGCTGTCCTGTAGTAGATAAAGACTGAAAGGTCTAAAGTGAAAGCGATTTGTGTAGCTTCCAGAGATAAACTTCTCAGAATGCTGCAAGATGAAGGCATTGTCAGGGCTTGCAAAGGCATGGTTTTTGTTTTTGTTTTTTTTTTAATCTGGAGGACTGAATGTCACCTGTAGATTTTATACCCTTATGTACATGTACACTTGATGCCACTTAAAGGCAATATATATTAGACTGCTTTGTCTAGCATTCTGTCTTTGAAACCAGTGAGTTACACAGCCTGTTCTTTGTGAAGACCTTTCTATGCTTTGAAGTCTAAAGGCAATAATTTATTAATTAGCTAACTTGATGGGGCAAATTGGCTTTGGCACCTGTTAAGGGACAAGGGATGCTGTTTAATGAGGATATATAAACCTCATTGCTGAATGTATCAAAAACCATGTAGACTGTGCTCTCAGTGACAGGGTTTAGTGGTGGCCTTGGCAGTGCTGGGGAGCAGTTCAACTTGATCTTAAGGGTCTTTTCCAACCTGGTTGATTCTATAATTCTGTGTAAAGATGGTTTAAGTGTGGAGTAGATATTGCAATTGTTGGAAGGGATTTCAGGAATAAGAAAGAAAAGGAATGGGATGCTCAGGTGAATATTATGGTACTGTGTCCATATTTCTAACATCTGTACATCTTTTGTATTATCTCAACTGTCTTGGAAGTAGCTTCCAATTTGATAATGTCTGAAGTTAAAGTGCTGTTTGGTAATCCTCTGCAGATCATTAATAAAGTCACATTTTTGGAATGGGTAAAGAAGCTTTTAGGCATGTATGAAATTAGTAGTTGCTTCATAATTGACGTAAAATCAGTGGATGCTGCAGAATTTTTTCCAGTAATGCTAATCTTCCTACGTATCTAAAGCTCTTCATAGAATTAAGCTTTTTTCCTCTAAATCTGTTTATGTGGCAGTCTTTAAGATCCTGGACACAGTTATTTGACTTCCAACTGCTCTTGAAACATCACTGCTGGAGAAAGCCAAGGTTTAGCACAATACTGCAGATTAATATATTATTGGAATGTGCAATATCTTTCATACTTTTGGAAATGAGTTTTTTAAAAAAGTTAATTATCCTGAAAGCAGTGTTTGTTTCAGTGGAAAGAATAGCAGCATTTTGTATAATCCCTTGTTAGGAAGGAGTGCAGAAGTACTTCAGAAAGCCATTAAACCTCTGGACATGTTACCTTGTGTATATACCTCAGCCTGTTTTATCAGTGATGAATAAGGATGGAACAAGGTGGCCTTTCATTGTCTAATATAAAACAAGAAGTTTGTATCTGTGCCAGGTACACAATTTAGGACCCTGATTTACCACAACCTGATACTATTCTGTGATGACTTGTGGAGTCGTATTGAAAGTGAATGCTAATGGCCCACCATGAAGAAGAGGCACCATCTTTGTGATGGAAAACCTCAAGCAATAGGAAATTGGACACCCTGTAATTCACAGTAATCACTAAAGCGTGTTTGTTACTTGTTCTTGCTTAGCCCCCTACTTGAAACTTGAAATAGATTCTAACGCTGCAGGGCTTCTACCTCCTTATCTGATGAAAATGAGAAAAATGAAAACATGAGACCTTGTTTGGGAAGAAACTTCAAAACACATTCAGTGAAGGTCATCATTAAGTATGAAGTGCTTCAGCCAAGCTTAAGCATTTAAGACTGTTCTTCCTTTGATTAGGAGTCAGATTTTCAAGTGTGTAAAAAGTTTGCTGGGGGACTTCATGCCATACCCCCAAAGGGAAATTTATTCCCCTTAGGGAATAAATTGAGATACTTGAAATTGAATACTGATTATGATGGGGTACTGAAATGGAGCAAGCATGGAGAGCACTCTTTCTGATCTGACCATTTCAATAAAAAGTGTAGAAGAGCTGGAAGCAGGGACAGGTGACCCAGGAGGCATACAGACACTGATCATTCAAAGGCAGGATTAGGAAAGTGAAAGCCCATCCAGAATCTGACAAGTGATGTCACAGGTAACATAAAGGGCTTCTTAACAGATGTGAGAGAAAATCTGGATCCACTGCTGAATGGGAGAGGAGGATCTTGTGACGAAGGATGGGGAAATGATTAAGGTACTTGCTGCCTTCGTTACGATCTTTACTGGTAAAACTTGTCTTCAGCAATCCCAGCCCCCAAGATCAGTGGTAAAAGTCTGGAGCAAGGAAGGCTTACCCTTGATGGTGGAGGATCTGGGTTATGGAACACTTAACCAGGACATCCACAAGCTCATGGACTTGTTAGTACACGCCACCAAGTGCTGAATGAGCTGGCTGATGCTATTGTGTGGGCTCTCTTGATTATATTTGAAAAGTCATGACAAATTGAGGGAGATTCCCAAGGACTGGAAGAAAGAAATTGTCACTGCTATCTTCAAGAAGCCCAAGGACGAGAATCTGGGGAGCTATGGGTGATTGGCCTCACATCAGTCCCAGGAAATTGATGGAGCAAATAAACGTGGAAACGGTTTCCAAACACATAAAGGACAAGAAAGTGATTTGGTATAGTCAGCATGAATTTATGAAGTTATGCTTGATGAACCTGATGAGATTACTAGCTTGGTAGATAAGGGGAGAGCAGTGGATGTGTTTCCCTCAACTTTAGTAAGGCTTTTGACACTGTATCCCATAACATCCTTGTAGACAAATTGGTGAAGAGCTGATTAGGCATATGAACAATAAGATTTACTGAAAACTGGCTGAGCTGCTGGCCATATAGGGTTGTGCTCAGCAGCACAAAGTCCAATTGGAAATCAGTCCCCAGGGATTGGTAGTAGGGCCAATACTGTTTAACATCCTTATTAATTATCTGGATGATGGGACAGACTGCACCTTTCATCAAGTTTGCAGACTATATGAAAGTGGGAAGAGTGGCTGTTACACCATATGTTTGTGCTGCTGTTCAGAAGGACCTTGAGACGCTGACGAAATGGGCTGACAGGTATCCTGTGAAGTTCTGCAGAAGGAAATGCGAAGTCCTGCCCCTGGATAGGAATAGCTACGTGCACTAGTACTGATTGTCTGGAAAGCCGTTTTGCAAAAACGGCTTTGGAGGCCCTGGTGGGCACCAGTGTGTGTCCTTGAGAGAAAAATACGCTGACAGCTTCCAGCTTTGTAGTAGGAAAAGCACTACTGGCAGCTCAAGGGATGTTCCTTCCCCTCTACTCTGGGAGGTGAGATGCATCTGGGGTGCTTTGTCCTGTTCTGGTCTCCCCAGTATGAGAGACATGGACGTACTGCAGCAAGTCCAGCAAATGACCATGAAGATTTTTAAGGGATGGGAGTCTTTCTCATATGAGACAAGGCTGAGAAAAAGGGGGTATTCTTCAGCCTGGGGAAGAGAAGGCTCATAGAGAATCTTGTTTATGTGTATGGTCACAAATTTAAATACAGGAAACTTTCTTTAAACAGAATTATTCTACTGTGAGGGTGGTCAGACACTCATAACAGGTGACCCAGAGAGGTTTTGGAGCCTCTGTCTTTCAAAAAAATGGTCTAAGCCTGGCTAGACATGGACCTGAGCAGCCTGCCCTAGTTACCCTACTCTGAGCAGGGTGCTGCGCTAAGAAATCTCCAGTCCCCTTCCAATCTTGGATGTTTTTGTGATTCTCTGTTCCTGTCAAGTTTTTTGAAGATGATGAGTCTTGTAACTAGTTGTCAGGTGTTACAAATTTCCATTGGTGTCAGCCAGAATAGAGGAAAAGAATTTACATAGGAGGAGTTTGTAATGCTGGAACATTCCTTGATCACTTGCAGGTTTTGCAAACTTTATACATTAATAGCTTTTATTCTTCTGTGTGACCATCTCTTGTCCTAGCAGCTGTCACCCTTGAGCCTGCCCTCCTGCAAATCTAGCTGCTGATCTAGCTCAGCAGGTGGACCTATTAGAGGGGCAAGCTGAAAATGATATGGAGAACTTTTTCCCTGCCCAGTACATGCTGGGTGAACTAGTCCAGCCCCACATGAAGTTGGTAGGTTCTTGTCTCTGCTTGCTGCCACAGAGGTGCTCATGGGGGTGTGACTTTTTTCTTGCTTCCTTAATGGGGCAGTTTCTGAATCAGTCATGTTGTGAGCATAGGTTCAGCAGTAATGCTTTCTTCAGATTGCTCGTGCATCTCAAGGTGCAAGAGCAACTGCAGGGAGATGAGAATTTGTTAATTGAAGAACTTGAGAATAAAACTTGTATTCTCAATGTTGGCTATCTATTCAGATTTGTGTGCATACGGAGACTCAAGAACAGTCTTTCACAAGACAAATCTATGGAGGATGGGCCTGAAGGTCTTTTGTGCTAAGCAATGCATGCAGTTGCAAGGTGTGCTTCACAGCATCTCTTGCCTTGTGATCGCTTCTACCCTTTTTGAAAGTACTGCTTGCTAAAGCAGCCTATAAAATACTCTGGAGGCAATCAGTTTTGTCCCACTTGTGTGTCAGATCTCTTTAAAAATGCTGAGCCTGAGATTTTTTTTTTGCTGTCTCACCTAGTAGGTGTGTTGGCATCCCTGACAAACTCAGCATCAGCTTGCTGTCTGCAAGGGTGAACTCCGAAAGCTAGGAGTGTGTTGGTGAGAATTGAATAGAATCAGAATATTAGACTAAGATTTTACCCTTGAAACCATGTATCCCATCAAGCTTGCTTTATGACAGGCAAGTAAACATGAATTTTTTGAGGAATATTTTATTTTACAGCTTGCACTGGAGTACTGGATGTTGGGTTGTTGGTGTGATTTTGGGATTTGGCCCAAAGATTGGCTTATTGTACTTCAGTACTGCCTTTATTCCATCTGTGCATGGACATCTCATAGAATCATAGAATAGTTAGGGTTGGAAAGGACCTTAAGATCATCTAGTTCCAACCCCTCTGCCATGGGCAGGGACACCTCCCACTAAACCATGTCACCCAAGGCTCTGTCCAGCCTGGCCTTGAACACCACCAGGGATGGAGCATTCACAACTTCCCTGGGCAGCCCATTCTAGTGCCTCACCACCCTTACAGTAAAGAATTTCTTGCTTATATCCAATCTAAACTTCCCCTGTTTAAGTTTGAACCAGTTACCCCTTGTCCTGTCACTACAGTCCCTAATGAACAGTCCATCCCCAGCATCCTTAGGGGCCCCCTTCAGATACTGGAATGCTGCTATGAGGTCTCCACGCAGCCTTCTCTTCTCCAGGATGAACAGCCCCAACTCTCTCAGCCTATCTTCATACGGGAGGTGCTCCAGTCCCCTGATCATCCTCGTGGCCCTTGTCTGGACTTGTTCCAACACTTTCATGCCTTTTTTATGCTGTGGACACCAGAACTGCACACAATACTCCAAGTGAGGTCTCTTGAGAACAGAGTAGAGGGGCAGGATCACCTCCTTCAACCTGCTGGTCGTGCTCCTTTATTCCATTTGTGCAGCAAACTAGATTGGGAATTTCACCCAACTGAAATGTGGGGTTTTGTCCTCGTTCCTATGAGTTGTTGGTTTTTGGAGGGTGGTGGGTTTTTTTCCTCATGCAGATCATTTTCCTGATTGGTGCAATTGCAGCTGTGTTAGCATTCATCTACTTCAAGTGTATTGGTCATTATAGTATTGCCTTAACAAAAAACTGTGAAGAATATTTATAGGTATCTGGATAATTGGTATTACACTAAACCAAAGGAGCTGAGGTTTAGAGTAGCCTCTACTTCACTGCAGGTAAAACCATTGTCACTGGAATGAGAAATAGGTGGCTTGTGTCTCATAGCACAGTACAGGGGTTTGGTATGATAGCAAATGAGGAGCCCAGACACTGCTGAGCTGTAACTGTGGTAGGAGTTTGTGAAGTCATCTGTCTCTTCCTAGTGCCGTATAAAATGGCTTTGTGCATGTAGTGGGGAAGCCCTTTGGGACAGTGAGAAGCAGTGGCATTGGGGCAGACAGACGGTGGAGGGGAATCTAATTCTGGTCAAATAAAGCATTGTGTTCGGGACTCTGTAGTGGAATTCATACATTTTCTCTTTGAGAAGACTTGTTTTTTCAAAGTAGTGTTTTGAGATGCATTAAAAATATAAAGTGGTTTGGTTTAAGCCCTGCCACGCAGTCTCTCACTCACTCCCCCCCTTCCTCCCCCACTGCTTCCAGAGGGATGGGGAGGAGAATAAAGAAGAATACAACTCCCACAGGTTGCGATAAGAACAATCCAGTAACTAACGTATAACACAGACCACTGCTGCTACCACCAATAATAAAAAATAACAAGGGAAATAACAAGAGAATACAATGGCTCACCACTGACTGGTACCCAGTCCCACCCCAGCAGTCATCTCTAGCCCTTCTGGGTAACTGTCCCCAGTTACATCCTGGGCATGACGTGCTGTGGTATGGAATACCTCTTTGGCTAGTTTGGGTCAGGTGTTCTGTCTCTGCTTCTTCCCGGCTTCCCCTCCCCCCTGGCAGAGCATGAGGCTCAGAAAGACCTTGGTCAGTCTAAACATTCTAAGCAGTAGCTAAAAACATCGGTGTTACCAGTGCTGTTCCCAGACCGAAAGTCAAAAACATAGCACTGCACCAGCTACTAAGGAGAAAAAAATGACTGCTACTGCTGAACCCAGGACATAAAGTTAAACGTCTGGATTAATTTCTGCCATGCCTTGCTTCCTCACTCCCCAAAGAACCCCCAAAAACAAACCAATGCTTTTTTTAGTCTGCTTATATGTATATAAGCATAATATGTATATATTTGAAAGAGAGCAAGCTACACCAATTTCAAACCTGATGGGTTATTTCATTCCAGCTCTGTTTTGCTTCTGTTTGTTCTTTTGCAGCTCCAACTATTGGGCAGGTCTTCATGTTGATGCTGAAGTAGCAGAAGGGAGGTTATTGCTAAGAGAATTTGTTCCGTGAAGTTGCCAGCACAGGTGTAGGGCGGTGGCCAAAGCTTGTTGAAGGCAAATTTCACATACTGCTGGCTGCCTGAGTCAAAGCTTTTGCTCCTATTTGTGTCTTGGACCAAAACTTACCTTTAGTGAAAACCCAGAAAAACCTACTCGGTTTATGGTAACACTGGAGTTACACCAGGTAAACGTTGCATATCTTGCTATCTACATCGTAGTCAGTGAGGTTACCATGAGTTATATTCTAGGGCAGAGGCTGCCTCAGAGTCCAGTCAGTGCAGAAACCTGAAGGAGAGCAGTATTCCTTTAAAAGACAGCAAGCACCTTGCCTCACTGTCACTGGCTGTGTGATTTTATTTTTTTTTCTTGTTACCTTCTTATAATTGAAGGCCAGCTGCCAATAACACCGTGTGGATTTGGAAACTGTGGAGCTGCACAATTCATCTTGCAATTATGTCTCCTCTGGGGTTCTGATAATTTATTGTTTAATAGCACTAAATCCTTTTTAATTAAAAAACCTTCCAGAGGTACTAGTTTCAGACAGTTAGGTGAACAGTGGCCATGTCAGTTGCTTCTGTGTGCATTGGGCTGTGCAAAGGCCAGCTGCAAACTTGCATTAACACAGATGTGGCTGTTGCTCAGATCTCTACTCAAATTTTCTGAACTTTTTGAATGCTGTTGTTTCAGCTTAGGACCTATCTGGTTTTGAGGTGTCTGACACCTGAGTTGGCTTGGCTGCTGGTCTGTATTGGTGTCTTGCTCTGGCACTGTGCTGAATTTTGAAGCAACCCCCTGATTGTCGTACTTGCTGTGACTGAGTTAGTTTGAGCAGTTTTGGGGTCTGTTTCTTTGGAGGAAACTAAGCCAGAAGCTGTGCCCCAGGTGTGCACTGGATCCTCTTCAGTCCAGGCTGGGGACATAAGACCTAATGATTTGTTTGTACTATTATGAAGTCTTCCAGTATGACCATATGTGGGCCATTGGAGGACTCCTGAACTACAAAGCTCTTGTTAAATCCTGAATGTTTTTTTGTGCCAGGTAAAGGGACAGATGGCTCTGTATAACTTTAACTGCTGCTGACCATGAAGTCTTAGTGCTTTGTAACTCTCTATGCTTTCTAGATCCACTTTTCTCCTATTTGAAATCCTTTCCTTTGTTTAACCTTTGCTTGAATCACTTGTCTTTTATAATTCACTTTATTTTCTGTATTACCGTGTCTTTACTACATTATGTGTTGCAGCGGTGACACCTGCTCCTTTGTTCTCCGGGAAGACCAGGTAAAGTATAGCCTGGGGACCCCTGGAAACAACATAGCTTTTCAGACTGTGATGTGAAAGAACTGAAAAGTGTCTCTGGTGGCAGAGTAACCCAACAATAATAGCAGATGATCTCCGATAGTAACCTTGTGTCTGTCTCTGGCTGCTAGAGGTGCAGTCAGTCTGATTAAATCTACTAGTTGAAGGGCATCATGGAGGACTGGAATCACAGCTGTACTTCCCATAGTAGTTTTTCATAGTCACAGACAGTGCATGAACTGAGCGTTGTGTGGAGGTATAGTAATGCAGAGCCTAGAGGCTGGGTTGCTGTTCCGTAGTGCCTTTAGGTGCAGAGACACACCCAGGTCAGCTCTTCCCTATTTTCCCCTGCTGTAATCTACGTTTGAAACCCTTTTTCCAGCGCTTCCCATTCCCTCTCTAGTGATAGAACTGTTTTCTCAACATGTCCTTAGGTAGGTGTGGGCTCTGTGTGAGGCTTTGGTGGAAATGGGGCATTACCTCAAAACTGCTAAGTGGTGGAGGTTACCATTTTAACCATGAGGATTTTATGCTTTTTTAATGCAATTTCCCTAGGGCTGTGAGATATAGGCAAACCTTGTGGTACAGCGGGAATGATGGAAATGGTCTGCACGGTCCCCATTCACAATTAGTGTCTAGTTTAATCCTGGCTACTGTATAAATCATGAACTCAGACACCCCTAATACTTCTCTCCTATGTGAGAGTATGAAGTATTCTCTCTTCATCTTCCCCTTCCTAAAAGCTATGTTTATAGCTGTAATGGCATCAGGTTCAGCAATACTGCAGATCCTACAAGCAGCAGAACATAAATGTTGAAATGGATTTTGTTTGGGGTCTGACAGATTCATCTGTGGTGGTTGTGACCATGAAGAAGGGCTGAAAAAGGAAAGAGAAAGCTGTTATGTTTGTCAAGGTGTGGCCACAAGTGCTTGGGTCTGTGGCATGCCATTATCACTTAGGTGAGAGAGGGTTGCAAGCAGACTTCTGACTCAGCAGGGATTTAGGGCCATGGACTGTTGGTGAGTGTGGCCGCTAGTGTAATGCCCTTGGGCTTGGAGAAGGTGACAGCACAGTGAGGAGCTGACTTGTGGTAAGCTCTGGTTTGGGGTTGGAGGAGTGATATAAACTGACCTGATCTGTCTGCATCTGTACTTCTTGCTCAAATGTTGTCCTGTGGGCAATGTGGTCTCCTGAGCTCAGTGTTTGCAAGCCATTAGAAAAGCTTTTGCAGTCACCTTTTTTTCTAAAAATGATTTAGTGTCTTCCACCAATTCATCAATCAAATGTAGTCATGGAGGGCTGATGTTCAAGCAGCTGCAGTCCTGGAGTATCTGCTGTCCTGCAGGATCAGATCCATTGTCCTGGTCATTCTTCCTTTCCCAATGGTTGCCTGTGTTTGGGCACTGTTCAGACTTGGAGGGGGAGGGAGCTTGGGGATGGACTGCTGTTAAGTGCTACAAGTAAAAAGCAGGAACAAAGAAAATGCTTGCTTTTGTTTGGGAGACCTCTTATGGGTGATGAGGCTGGGGTGGTGAAATGTTACTGTCACCTGCGAGAAACAGACCAGAGGAAACTGTGGAAAGCCCTACAGCTGAGGAAGCAGACGTCTGAGTTTTCCTTCAGACACTTTTGAAGTATATGCATAGCTGGAACATTTGGTTTGTGGGACCAGATTAAATCTTGCCTGGTTTAATCTCTCTCGCTTTTTGTTTAATCATCCAATTTCATACTATGAGATCTTAAAACCAAGGAGTTACCAGATGGCTATGTGAGCATATAGCTAAACTACCTGTTTTGTCTTTTAACATGCAAGAAAATAAATTTCACTTCAAATATTGGATGCAGTGAAGATGATTAGACATTTATTACATTTCTTCCTGTCTTGCTCTAAGAAAACCAAATTTCCAAAAAGCTCCTTATAACGGTGGAAAGGGGTATGACCTTTTTCACTGAAAAAGATGTTGCATTGCATTTGCTAACCCATAAGCAATTCAACATTTATACTTCCTTGCACTAAAAGCTGTCCCAAGCTAATTGGCAATCTTAGTTTGCTTAAAAAAATACAGAAATAAAAACCCCCATGTCTTTCAAGTTCACCTCTGCCTCTATTCGTTTCTTTCTGATAGTACACCAGAGAACTGTAGAACATATGCTGTTCATCTCAAGGGTAGGTAATGTTGAAAGGGTAGAATGTTGAAAGAAATAATTTTAAAAATCACTAACAGATGTATTAACATGCATCTTTTGTTGGCCATGTGGCTATGCCATTGTCTTTTATCAATTTTATTTAACTAAATACATATTTTTAAAGAAATGGCTGTTTAACTTCAGATTGAGGTATATGCAACAGAGCAGTAGTTTATGAACTTTCAGCTGGGGTGAAATGTGACCTCCCTTAGGGGACAGTGAAAAGCTATATGCTCTGATTTCTCTTCTGCTGTAATTGAAGTGTGGTTATTCCTCATCAAATGTGCGATAGGAACAGAAAGACTTTGCATGTGGCCAGACACTGAAATGCATATATAGGTGCTGGGAGCAGCTGCCATGTTGTTTATATGTCAGATCTGGTTACCTGAGACCCTCTAGGAAGACTTTAGTTTTCTGCATTGCTAGACATAGCATAAATGCTGGACAGCCTTGCAGTATTAGCTTGCTGTGCTGCAGCTGTGGGAGTTGAGTAGTTGGCAGGACTGCATGTTTTCCAGTATTTTTTTTAGTTTTAGCTGTATAATGTTTTTGTTTAAAGTAATTCCTTGAGACGTACTATAAAGGATATCAAGGCACAGCTCTGCAGAGACATAGCTGCGCCTTATTCTGTGATTGGTTGAGAAGTTTCCTCCAGCTTATCTGACTCTGAATAGTACATTTAAGGGAGGAAAAAACACTGGTTTTTACACCCAGCTGCAAGGAAGCCACTGGACTGTCTCTTGCCTTGCCCATGCTAGTCTAGCAGGTGGCTAGACATGTTTGAGCTGACCAGTTACCTTAAACTTCATCTATGCTCTCATTACACATCTTGCGTAATTGAAATATATATTATCTACCCATTTCTGTTTGTTTGCAGTAGCAGTATACTCTGTTAAATGGAAGGACCTTGCATTTAAGAACTTGCAGTCTTTTAATTACAGTGGACAAAGAGTAAACTAATTAAAGGCCTGAATAAACAGTGCTTGTCTGTGCTACATATTAAATGCCTTGCTGTGAAAACAGCTTATCTTTCTGGCTTAAATGTTGCTAATTGGTATTGATTTTTTTTTCTTTCAAAGTTCCAAAGATGGGATGAACATGAATACCTATTCTGAAAAAAATATAGGTGGAGAAAAACTTGCTGGAAGAGCCATATCACCTACAATTGACTTCTTCCCTATTTCAGGAATTCCTAGCACTTCACCTGTGAGTGATGCAAAATGCTTCTCATGAATCCAGCCTATACATGTTCTCTTGCGTAACAAATATGCTTCTGCTGTGATAGTGAGCTTAAAGGCTGTGCCTTTCTCCCAAAATCTTCAGTTGAATTTGTGTGAAGACACACTCAATCTACTCATATATCTCTAAGAGTAAATGCTTTATATAAAGGTGAATCACACTCTTTGCCTCTTGAAGTTAATAGATCTGTTTGATTTCATTTTTATATATTATTTTCATTTGACAGATTAGTCATGTAAAAATGTGACCTGACTTAAAAGGTGTCTGAATGTAAGTAGTCTAATTATAGAGCATCTTCCCTCTCACGTATTTTCACAAATGTGGCCTTAACTTTAAAAATATGCTAACCTATGCAATGATTGTACTTGTTAATTGTGCACGCAGTTTTATTTTGCAGCATTATCCTTTTCCACTCACATGTTTTGCGGGTAACTTTCCCCTTGAGAGTTTTCTGTAATAGACTGGGTTTTCCCTGAGACACCTAGATCTCTGCTATGAATTTTGAAAGCGTATCTAATCCTCCTCAAATGTGATCCAAATGCTAACTATTAGGATTCCCACACATCACTTTAAATTTTCTTTGAATAAGAGCAAAGTCTTTCTGGGCAACATGTTTATGAGAGAACCTGGGTAACTAGACTAGTTCAATGACAATAATAATGGTAGTGGTGCCTGGCCAGACTCATCTGACCTTTCTGGAACTAATTTACTTTTTGACAATTGGAAGGAGAGGAAATGAATTAGGCAAGCAAAGGATCAAGTGCTCATCAGTATATTTCCTCTGAAAGCAAAAAAACTGGCATTTGCATAACATTGCAAAATCTATCTTATAATTTTCATGGAGCTTAATTGAAGCAGGATGATTTCCTTCAAACAGAATGAAGGCGTGAGTAAAAAATGTGGGAAACATTGCATTTATGTGGCTAATGAATGATAGTGGGCTTCTCTGTTTTTAAATATATGATGTATCTGTGGATATTATAGGATCATGGAAGGGTTTGGGTTGGAAGGGACCTTAAAGATTTATCTTGTTCCAATCCCTCTGCCATAAGCAGGGACACCTTCCATTAGACCAGGTTGTTCAAAATCCCATTCAGTCTGACCTTCAACACTTCCATATTCAAGGAAAGGATTGCAACTTGGCAGGAAAAGGAAAGTTTAAGACAAAAGGAATATATGTCCGCCCAAATACCTTTTAAGCAATGAAAGCTGAGTGGAAATGAAAATGTAATAGAAAACTTGAGGAAGATTACCAGTGGAGTGGTTTAGGAATTCCTGATTTTTAGATTGTGGGTTAGTCCCAGCTTTAGGGTGCTGGGTAAGAATTTGAGATTGATGTAAAAATTCTTTGTAATGGAAAGGTAAATGCAGACATAACTGCAGCTTTAGTGGTCTTCAGTACTTATTGACAGGATAGATGGTAGTTTCTGTAATTAAAGCTCTTGGTGCCCTTTTTTATTTATTTATTATTTGTAAGTGCTTGTATTTAGTAGTTTATAGGTTTGCAGAACTTCGCTTAACTGCGATTCAGCAAATTTAGAGTTTCTTTTAACACTGTTTTTGAATGTTTTTCAAGAATATTTTGTCAAAACCTGGTTCTGCATTTCAGCATGTGCATCAGGAAGAGAAAGATTGCTCCTGTGGTATTGGTGATATTTCTCTTGCTGCTCATGAGGGTGAATTCCTTATGTGTGCTTCCTAGAGTTTGTTCCTATAGTCTCTGGAGGGAACCACATGAGAGCTGTGCAGCGGTCCTTTCTCCTCATCCTGTGCAAATGTCAGGTCAGACATTCTTCTGGTGCAAGGGCTGTGTGGGGTTTCTCATTTTAGTGTTAGCGTATATCTGCTATGGAGCTTGAAACGCAGAATTGGTTATCCCTTGTGTAGTAGAGAAATCCATTGGCAAATCATGGGGATATATGGATGTGGCACATGGCAGTGTCCTGAGCAGTAGAATTAAGGACTATGTTTCTTCTTATACTTGAGGCAGCCAGGTTTGGGGTTTTATTGCATTGTACTACTTATAGTGTAGATGCAGCTTGTATCTGTAATGTATGATCTGCAGCGTATGAGAAGGATGTCTGTAAGCAAGCCTTTACCAGTTGATGTAATTTTTCATTACAGCTTCAGATGCTTTAGCTCATGTACACAGAGGTGATAAGCCTTTAACAATGCCAGAGTGCACAGACTACTCAATAAAAATGTATGTCTTCAGTCTTTGAAATGCCTAAGATGCTTCATTGTATTTGTTCTGCTTCGAAGTACCACTTCCTCCACTTTCTGTAGATAGTGGAATTATAGTAGTCTCTAAATGAAGTTTGATGGTTTGGGTTCCTTTTTATTATATGTTTCACAGCTGTCTGTGCTGAAAGCTTCCAGTTGTTTAGGATTTTTCTTTAGAAATGTCCTGTGCAAGTGATGAATTAAGATTATTGACTCATTGATTCTTTATGCCATTGTTTTTGAGGATAACTGAATACCACTGACCTCTCTGTTGCTAAAGATTGGCAGTTTCTTTGCAGCACCTGGCACTGGTTTTAGCCTGCATCTTCTGGAGCTTCTTGTTTTGCTCAGAAGCTGCACCAAGCAACTGGTGTTTATTTGTATGTGTACTTCCTTCTCCTTCCTAGCTATGCATATTTAACATACTCGTTATCTGGGTTTTTTTTCTGAGTTGATGAGCTAAAGCAAGGAAAACCAAGCATTATGCTAATGACTTGCTGAGTTGTTTTCTTTTCTTTTGGGTTGTATTTTATTTTTTCTTTCTCTGTCTCTGTTGTGTTTGTTTGTGGTAGGCTTTTTGTGGTTTTCTTTGTTGTTGTTGTTTGAGGTTTGTTAATAAGACCTTGGATCATGGGCATAGTAAGATAGATCCCTTCCTCTGCCCTGGAATGACTTTAGTTGTCTCTTTTACAGCCTTTTAAGAAAAATTTCATTGGTTTGATTTTTTTTTTTCTTCATTTTAACATCCTACTAATGAGATGTCTTCTATTAATTACATTAACTGATCCAATAAACTTAAAACACAAAACCTCTTAGTACCATTTTTACAAGTCTATTATGCATTAATCCAATCACGTTGTTGCAATAAATTTATTCTAACCCACTGTTACTTATTCTGAATGAAACTTTTAATGGTGTGTTTTTGTACCTCACAAAACCTTCACAAAGGTGTACTATTATCATAAATACTTGTTTGTGATAAACAACCTTTTATTACATTAATTCACGTATCTTTTATAGTTCATAAACACTCTCTAATAAACCTAATGCACACATACATGCTTACATTTTTACGAGTTGTTTTTAAAGTGTATTTCAAAAAGCTATGTTAGGTTTCAGTGTGGTCTAGCATAGTTAATGCAGCTTTTTCTCAATACAAGTTACACAGCTGAAATGCTTGGAGAGTATATACACCTTTTAGGGTAATACTCTGTTAAACAGTATTATTTTTCAGGAAGATATTTTAATTGTCATGAGATATTAACTCCTACCAAACAATGTATAAGGTTACAACTTAATGAATACTTTATGATTTGTTGTGGTCTACTTTGTTTACACAACCTTTATTTGCCACCATTTTGCAAGTAGTTTTTAATTATAAAGCTATATTCTATGCTTTTTCCACAGATCTCTTATTCCTTCACTATGCAGAATGGATCTGCTTTTGAGAGATGTAGTAAAGGGAGCTCTTCTCTGCAGGATCATTGCCTCATTAACCATGGGAGTTTGTGTTGAGTGAGGCAAGATACTATAGAGCTGGCAAGGATGATTTCTGCAGTAGGAGAATGCCCAGAGCAAATTTTGTGGCCGTGTGATTTTCTTTCTTGTATAAATCTGGCTTTACTATGTGACTAGAGCATGCTCCTTTTTTTTTTTTATTAGCTACGTACACATATGAGATAATAGTGCTTAGTGTTCGTTGGTGAGCCGAATTGGTGGTCTTTGGACTGTACAAATAAGAAAATACTGTATTTGGTATAGACTCGATTCAGTTTGCTTAAATATGGCTTGACATCTCACAGCAGTAAGGATGACTAATTTCCTGTTAAATAATCTCTCTCTATTCTGTAATCTGAATAAAGCAGTGGAGTTTGTTGGGAAAAAATGTATGACTGTGTACATAGAAACAGTGTTATTGGGTGGACCTAAAACCTACACAAGTAGCTTTAGCTTAACGCTTCCTAATTCTTGATTTTTCAGTTTTGTAGAGTTAATTCCATTACAAAATGAATATTTTAAAATAAAAAAAGTTATATGCAGGCAGTAGGTCTTGGGTGATACCAAACAGCATCATCTTCATATGCAGTCTTGTCTGTGCTTTTGAAAGCACAGCACAGGATTCAGGCACTGAGGGTATCCAGGGCGGGCTTGTGCAGCCTGTGACATGGCCTGCACTTGCTTAATTGGATCTCCTTTGCACCACGTAAAGGTACCTGTTAGATCTGTGTAAGAACATATCTATCTCTTAGTAGAAGTATAGATGCATAACTCTTGTCACTCTGCAGTTTGCTGGTTTTGTTTGTTTTGGGGCCAGCTTTTTGTTGGAAGAGTCTGGAGAGATTCTTGGATCTTTCAAGCTATGAGTGAGTGATGGGGAAAATTCACAATACAAATGTTAGGATATATTTTCCTAAAACTCAAACCACAGAACATAACTGGAAATTATTTTCCTGCTGCAAGAACTTGAAGTGACCACCAACCTTTCTGCCCTCAAGGCAAAATCCAAGGCATACCTGGTTTTCAGGGTTTTCTTATCAACTCTAAAGCAAAGGAGTTGGGATAACTAATATGCTGTGAGGGAGAGAGAATAGTAGTGAGAAGGCACACTAAATAAAGTACTCATTGTTAAATTGCCTGTTAGGGTAATATAATTTCAGACAATGTGGCAGTGAGCCCAGTAAAAATGCTCATTTTGATAAATGTGATTCTTGGACAGTAGTGCTGGCTGGAGGGCTCTTGCTCCCCAGAGGCTTTGTGATCAGGCTGCTCTGTGGTGTCACTCGTGGGCGAGTGCGTGAGTCCTGGGTTTAGGATGTCTTCACTGTAAGCAGCACCAGGGTTGGGACTGAGTGACACTTATGCAAAAGTTTTTCTAGGCAAGTGTGGCTGCTTTCAGGGCAGTGCCAGGGTCATGCTAAATGATAGCTGAACAGAGCCGCTGATGAACACACAACCTCCTAAATTCTGATAAATGGTTGTTGCCATCAAAGGGCAAGTTGCTCATTCAGGAACAAACCAGTATGCTTTGACACAGCAGACCCTGGTGGTGCTCTTATATTGCAGAGTCCCTGTTTCATGGAGAAGATTGTTACCTTTCCCAAAACGCTTCCTCTGCTGGAAAGAGAACCAGTATTAGCAGAAGAGAGATGTGTAATACTTCACACACAGCAGCCAGACAAAACTGTTGTGTCTCTTGTTCTTTTCTCATTCTCTCATCTCCCTACCTGAATAGAGTTGATTGGATAGGACTTGCTGTAATTGGTTTTTAAAATGAATAGTGTTCCAGTTTGTCCTCAGGGACAGTTTGGTGAGTAATCTCATACTGACCTTGACATCCTGATATGGTAAAATGCAGATCAGATTGGTTCTTTTAAGCAGAGAAATTGAGTTTATTTCTAGTAAGAGGGAGCTAATAAGGAAATGTTTGTGAGCCTCCTGCCCATGTGATAACATATTTTCTCCATATATAAAAGCATTGAGCTAGTTGTAGTATTTGATTTACAGGCTTATTAGAGAACTATACAGATGTTGCGAACTTCACTGACTCTTGGGCTCTTCTCTCTGTCTTTTACTAGTTTACAGAGACTGAATTTTGGGTATCAATCCATGTTTTAACATGTAATTCTAATGAAGTGTGATTGAGACTCTTCAGATAAACTGGTGTCATTAAGCTGCTGCTCCAAAGGGTGTGCAACTTTGAGTAAATGCACTCAGCTTACAGGTTAAACAAAATCGAATTCCCTACACACTGGCTATAGATAATTTTTTTTTCTTTTTTTGTTCTTTGCAGATTAATTGACTATCAGAAAATTCTAGAACGTAAGAATCAGTGTGATTTTAAACATTGACCATATGGTAACAAAAAACATTACAAGACAGGAAAAAGGTATTGCAGAATAGTAAGGAGACAGCAACCGCTTGAACCCTCAAAAAAGATTGTTCATGATGCTGATCTATTAGAACTGAAGCTGGTTGTTGTTTGTTTGGTATTTGTACTGCATTGAAGGTAAGAGGGCATGAGTCACTTTGGAGCATTCAGGCATGGACAAATGTGAATTGCCTCTGACTAAACCACCTGCAAGCAAGGAGCTGAAATTGCTCAGCAGTTGAGGAGGAAGCTGTGTGCGTGCCTGCCTTCTGTCATGGCACGTACGCAAACTCCAAGCATGTCACTGTTATTTTGTCTCCATACGTATTAATAACTGAATTTTGTAATCGATGGCTTCATTTGAAAGCTGAAGGAAATGAGATTCCTGGTGAGTTTCACATCAGACAAAGAGAATGCATGCAAGTACCATGCCTTCCTCCATTTTTGGAGGTTGATGATCTCTTACCATCCTAATCCATGATCAGTTGTGCAGAGAGGGTGTTGTAAGAAGTCCATGTGAAAAAAAATATTTTAAGGACACATGCAAACCACATGCTTTCCTCCAAGCAGTTAGAATGGTAAGGTACTTGCAGTGCTTGAATCAAAATGTCCCTGATCAAAAGCCAGTGGATGTCTTTGAAATTAGTTGGAACTGTTTTCTCTAGGCAAAGATGAGAATTTAGTTTGTATATGAAACAAAAGTGATCTAAAGTCTCCACTTCAGGTTTTTGTCAGTTCTTTTGGAGATGCGCCAGAGCATTTTCTGATGTTGAGACTGTATTCTGTCCCTGTCTTCAGTGAGGCAAGATTAGAAAAGAGCATTCACTTAAGGTACCATCTCTTCTGAGCTGTCAGTCATTAACAGACTTTTTCTTTTGTTTGGGCAGTAGCAGATGACTACCTGTGATGGAGCCTGTTGCTCAGAGGATGAGTAGATGGATGCTGTTTGCCTTGTGTCTCTAGGAAACAGAAAGCAGGAATGGCTGAAGGATGATGCGTTTCAGGAAGGGTCTACAGTAAACCCCAGATGTTGAGGGGGTTCTGTGGTGTTTGACACACAACTGAAAAAAATGTATTGCCGTGATGGTGAGACTTGTTTTCATATTCCTGAGAGGAACTGGCTGCCTGCTGTACATCAGCCCTGTGCTATCTTCATGTTGTGGTTTGTGTTACCTTTAGGTTTCCATGAGCATCTGTCTGTGTATCCACAAGAATTTAAACTCTTCCTTAAAGTCTGTTTTTTTATCTTATAAGCATTTTGGCTAATAAATTATTCTATAAACCAAGCATGTATGCTCTCACACTCTCATATGCCAATCTCATCTATTGGATTTTTTGTTTTATTTATTCTTTTACTACTTAAGGCTTTTCCTGAATACAGGGTGGTCCTGTTGGTCTTTAGTTGCCTCTGGATTCTGCACTGACCCACAAATGTGTTGGTAAGCAGTGAGGCTCTGACAACCTGACACATCTGGCTTGTGGCTACCCAGAGATCCATAAGAGCTGTCAGTCCAATCTGGATGTTTGCAGCTCCTAGATGTGGCAGGGAAACTCTCTTTTACAGTGTAATAGGGTTACATTCTTCTTTCTTCATATCTAAATTAATTGCCTTGTCTTTCTGTCTGCTGGCAAATTTCACATTTCATTTACTGTAAACAATTGCATTCTCTCATATATGCCAGGCTTCAGCATACAATAGATTTTCCTCCTTCTTATTTCAAAAGAAATGTTTATCAATAAAAAGAAAATTAAAATATGTCATGATGATTTGGAATAAAAAAAAACAGCGAGGCTAAGCTTTTATCCCAGTTATACCTTGACAGTAAGAAATACTGTGTTTGTGTGTGTGTATGTGAATTCTCAGTTTTAGAGAATGTGAAATAATATTTGTTGTTTGGTTTTTGTGTGTGTTTGGGGTTTTTAATCATTTCTCCTTTAGCAATTTGTGGGATTTTGGTTTGTCTTTGTGTGGTTTTTGCTTGTGTTTTTTTTTGTTGTTTTTTTAGGAGTATAGTAGAATTACTTTTTGTGTGAAATTGTTTCTCATAATGATTTTGTCTTGCAATACTCCTTGGTTACAACTCATGCAGTGGCAGTCAGAGTGAATTTCTGAGTCCTATTGACCCTCTGTACTTTAAACCGCCTGGATTTTGCCTTCATTGGCTTCTAATAGATAACATTTCCCGATTCCTAAAACTACTTTTGCATAGATGTTTTGAATGATGTACTTCAATTTGTTGTCCATTAA